>JALPQI010017753.1:0-18513 GCA_025490895.1 Thaumatotibia leucotreta | reverse complement strand
ATGTAAAAGACAAGGTAAGCTAACTTTTAACTCTCACATTTATATTTTATTTATATGCAGGTGGTGGAATAGCCTCATAATCTCGCAAACTTCGTTACGGTTCGGGCATAGAGTTACATCTTTCTGTGGTCGCAAGTACAGTATTTAGGTACTGCGGCCCTACCGCCAAAAACGAAATTCGTAAATTTCGAGGATTTGTCTCTCTAATGACGCCTTCGTTTGAGTAACCGAGAAAAATCCTCGAAATATACGATTTTCTATTTTCGCGTTAGTAGGCCCGATTAAAAATAAAGAGTCGTCATACGAGTGACTAATATATCCTTATACACGGACTATAAAAATGGCCATTATTACCGGAAGAGTACTTTACCTCCCTTTCTGCTCTCACTGCCCAAAATATGCTAAACATCGTTTCTAAACGGAGCTATTAACCAAGTAGAAACCATTTTCTTACCTTCCAATCCTCTTACATGCCTCAAGTTTTCCAAATTCTCCAACCTTACTGAATACCAAATAAAGTACATTTTGTATAAAGTAACTTGGTTGGTGTCGCTAGTCCCAAGGGCTTACAAAACTGTACCAGCACTTAATTAAGGGGACGCGAAGGGAATAGATTTCAATTAACATACGTAACGCCCACGGTTCTTTTGTTTGTTCCAAATTGAAAATCTGGATAAATGGCGATGTGGTGATAAGGCGGTGGTGGCTGAAATGAATGCTTTTTTATATTCAAGGGGTCCGAATACGAGTAGGTAACTTTTATTATTAATTTATTTTATTTATTGATTTCAATGATAATGGGTGGTGATTATGGGCATTTACCTCCTAATGCGTCTATACGCATAGTTGATAGGAGAGGCCTACGTCCAGCAGTGGACTGAGATAGACTGATGATATGATGATGAATGATAATGAAATTGAAGGTACCATGGAATTAGGTCGATTTGCGTAAGAATTTGTATTTTATTTATTATTAAACCTATGTACAGTCAAGTGCAAAAATAAGTATCGAAAGAATCCGTTCATAAATATGTTACGACGTTCTTATTACACAGAATTAGAGTGCTCTGGGACATATTTTTAAACGTTTTTGTATACCCCTTATTTTGTCTTCGACTGTACTATAACCTACTACCTTACAACCCAGCACCACGTGTACAGTGCTACAGTGTAGGTAAACGAGGCTGTGGGTTGTACGTATAGGTCCCAGGGTCCTACAGCCTACTATATGTATAGTATACACACGCCTACGCCTTTAGCTGACACACTTAGGTCCTGTACATCAGCTCCGTGCAGGCATACAACAAGAGTTTCAAAAGTGCATTCTTTCTGCAGCATTTAAAGGTGCATTTAGACCAAACGAGCATTCGCTCATTCTATCCCCCACTCTACGAAATTCAATCGTTACACAAAACGTGATTCGTCGAAATCCTTTGATTTCGTAGAGTGGGGGATAGAATGAGCGAATGCTCGTTTGGTCTAAACGCACCTTTACAGGCATGTGTATTCCCAGCTTATCTCCGCGAAACTGCAAGAATTGTCCCTATAAAATAAACTCTCAAACTGTAAGTAACTCACTTATACTTCCGTAACTGAGACAATGAAGGAAAGCAAATAAAAGGGAGTATTCTTTTAAGAATTTGAATAAATTTCCACTGAAGGGGGGCTCTCCCGTTACAAAGAGTAAAACGAGTGCTAATAAAAATGCCGACGCAAAACGTGCAATTTTAAAGCAGTGTCGGATGGATATGAAATCCTGATTTGTTTCCGGTAAGGAGAAGTAAATAATTGGCTATGTAAAGTTTACTGAAGATATGAATACATATTTTTCCCTGATAGCCATCCATCGTCTTAGGGTTCAAGAAAATGCGGCTCTCTTATTTTTATATCTTATAATTTGTTAACAATCTTTTTTTAAGTGAGGTGGGATGACATTTGTGCAGTTTTATGGATTAACAGAGCCTAATGCTTTCGTCCGCAACAAGTAAAATGAAATAGAAAAAAATAAATGAATGAATGACACGACTGACATTGACGTTGACAGATTTTTTTTCTATTTCATTGTACTGATTGCTGACGAACGTATTAGGCTCTATTCATCCATGAATATACGCATGAAACTGCACTAATGTTCAAGGATCGTACAAACGCCCGTCATTTTGAAAACATAACCCTGTTCCGTACAGTAGAGACTTCTTTATCGCATGATGTTAACATATTTTATATTTAATATTTTTTTTTAAATAACACTAACACAAAGTAGGTACCTATCTATTTAGGAGATCCCAACTTTTTCTTATTTGTACAAGTTGTAAGTACATACAAGATAAATGATTTAAGTAAAATTAATTAATATACGCCATGTACAAAATCCGCTTAAATAGATTTATTTCATGAATAATTATCGCGGTGACCGAAGAAGATATTATACACTCAATCGATTCAATATCAAAAATTCGAAATCGTTTATGGGTCACAAATTCGTAATCATGGTGTGTACAAGTAAATAGGAGTTGCAATCTCCGAAGTATGTATTTAGGAGATTGCAACTCCTATTTACTGTTTGTGATAATTTTATTTAAAAAAAAGTTATAAATTAAATAAGTTATCATCATAAGATAAGGAATACTCTACTCTACTGTAAGGAACAGGGCTATGTTTTCAAAATGACGGGCGTTTATCCGATCCTTACTAATGTTACCTCGCTCACTTATTAAAAGATTTTTAACAATTTGTAGGAAATAAAAATAAAAGAGTTGCATTTTCTTGAACCTAAAGGTGACGACTATCAGGGAAAAATATAATATTGATACTTTCGGAAAACTTTACATAGCCAATTTTGCCATTAATACCTACATATTCGTCTATTACGATACCCGCTGGAGGAGTTGGGGTGGTGACAAATGTATTCTTACTGCCGTCACCACATGGCATTGATTAGCAGGCTGCAGGGATTGAAGTGTCACTGACCGTTCTACAAGATTGATGATGGGCAGCAGCGTCATCATAGTGGACACATTACTGCGATCGCCAATCCACTTGCCCAGCGTGGCGATTATGGGCATTTACCTCCTAATGCGAGGCCTTCGCTACGTCCAGCAGTGGACTAATCTATATTAGCTGATGATGATGATGATGATTCCTCTATTCCTATTAATAACACATCGACACGCGGACTTCATACCTTTAAGTTTTAGGTTCGATTGCCAAACTTAAAGCATTTGCTGTCGATCTCGTTATTGTTCACGAAAACGAAAAAAAAGTAGCGCCTAACTAAACTGTAAAACTAAAGATATGGTGACAATAGGCGGTGTAATCACTAAGAACATCCATAAAATATTCCTACTTGGGTACTACACTTAAATGTACATTATTTTACTTTCGAATTAAAATTGTAAAACACTTTGTTTCATAAAGAAATCGCTTTATTATAATAATATGTGACAGTGTTATTTATTGTATTTAGTGCAGAAATACATTTTCATAGCACGTACAAGTTACATTATAAGTATTTTTCATTATTTGTGTTAGTTTTTAGTAAAACGTCCCACTTTGTCGCTTACCATAAAGACGAGATTTCCTTGTATCTTCATATGAATAAACTGACAAAGCGGCTTTATAGCAAACGACAAACGTGGGACGTTTCACTAAACTCACTCACATTTTTCTCAGCATAAAGCATTGCATATTGTTGTACCTACTTGGTGTCATACGTGGTCATACTCGTGTTGAAATACTTTTAAGTTTCCCTAAACTCGCGTGAAACTCGCGTCGGTTTCAACACTAACTTCGTCCGTTAATGTCATAAAGTAATAAATATACCTACACCGTGAAATGTTATTGGTTGTTTTCGCCGCGGCAGGGCGATTTTGTTGCTCATAATGAACAACTTTTACTATGGGGCCAACCGTCGGAAATCGAAAAAAAAATCAGCTGTTCCATACTAATGGTCGACCAGAAATGTAGGGAACAGCTGATTTTTTTTTCGATTTCCGACGGTTGGCCCCATAGTAAAAGTTGTTCATTATGTATACAAATCGAATTACTTGGTCCCAATGGTTCTATTATAACCTGTATGGATCTAGATACAGTGGTACCTTACATACTATTACATGGTCTGTCGGTCAATCATAATTATCGGGTACCTACTTACCTATATTCTGAGAATTTACCCAATTTACCTGGAATTTTACCCTTTATTCCAGAATTAGTGGGGAAACATTCTTGATATCCGCCACTATTTATGGGTATTTATCTGGTAGATAGATTGAAAAGATTGGGGAATTAATATTTGCCGGTATTTGCCCGCCAACGCCCGTCTCTACTTATACATATAGTAAATAACTACTTAACTAGGTAAGTATTTCATTTTTATCGGCAACGATTTTGGTCCTTTCATTTTTCTTCTCCCAGTTGGACTCTAACCTCGCCCTATAAGTCCAGTCGACCCGCCAATTCGTCACTCCGTCACACCATTAATTTCTATACAAAAATAAAACAGGGTCCTTTAGCACTTTCGATAACATCAAAACGACATTAGGAACGCATTTTTCCTTCGGACCGTTAATAACAAGAAGTGTTGGTTTAAAAGAAAATCTAAGACCTTTTTAGGGTTCCGTAGCCAAAATGGCAAATCGAAACCCTTATAGTTTCGCCATGTCCGTCTGTCCGCAGCATAGCTCAGTGGCCGTTAATACTAGAAATCTGCAATTTGGTACAGGTACCTATATATATTAATCATGCTAACAAATTGGTACATTGGTACAATAAAAACTAGATTTTTTTTCTGGGTTCCTCCGCAAGTGGTGAAGTAGGGATGTTTTTTTTTTTTATTTGATGTAATCCTATAGTGACGTGTCACTGACCATTCTACAGGATTGATGATGGGTAGCAGCGTCATCATAGTGGACATTACTGCGATCGCCAATCCGCTTGCCCAGCGTGGCGATTATGGGCATTTACCTCCTAATGCGTCTATACGCATAGTTAATAGGAGAGGCCTACGTCCAGCAGTGGACTAATATAGGCTGATGATGATGAATCCTATAGTGTGGGATATCATTAAAAATAATAAGCGTCTTGAAAGGAAGTTTTTTTCTAAAGTCAATATTTTCGAAGATAATCGCTCCAGAAGGGAAAAAAAACTGTGGTTCGCCTCCCGGGGTCTAACTTTTGATCCGTAGGTCCAAAAAATATTTAAAAAAATCATAAATAGTAAGCTTATAGAGTACTTTAAAATAAAACTATGTCGAACATAATCGGCCCAGCCGTTTTTGAATAACGACGGAACCCTACACTGAGCATGGCCCAACATGCACTTGGCCGGTTTTTTGTTATTTAGTACCTTCCTCTTCCTACTTACCTTACTACATACCAAGGCGTATCAACTCTAGAGTATTATATTCTTTGCTACATACTTTAACTGGTATTTTAATGTACCTAGGTAAGTACTTTGCCTTACCAAATAAAATAATATGTTCGAGCGATGTTGCATTTGGTGATTTTAGATTTAGACGTTTATTGAGACTTATCGTCCATCGTGTAAAATGGGCTTAATCTTTTTTTTTTCAATCAGGGCGGTCACCGACCAGGCCGACTACCGCGAAAATCGAAATTCGTAAATTTCTAGATTTTTTCTCTGTCACTCATACGAAGGCGTCATTAGAGTGAGAGAGACAAATCCTCGAAATTTACGAATTTCGTTTTTCGCGGTAGGACCGCAGACAACTCGGACGGCCACCACCCACTGACCAAGGTCGAGCGGTCGGGGGCTTGTCAGTGACCGTCTGGCCCGGGCTTTAATAGGCGTCTTAAAGTTTCTCATGTGGCAGCACCGAAGTACTTCCGGTTTCACTTATCTGTGAACAAATTTGTTTTTTTTTTTGTCACATTTTGTTTCTCTCGCTGCTTGATGGAAGACCGTCACTTCGTGTCGAAAATAATTAATTAGGAGAGTAAACAAGTAAGTCAATACAAACATTTATAATTTCAGGGTAATCGAGATTTATACAGCATATTTTGTCGTAATGTATTTATTTTGGTTATATCATTAACAATTCTTGTTAGCCCTTGAAATAAAATTGTTATGTATGGTCGTGAATTACTGTTTATAACACTATTTGTGGGACATTAAAATGTTCAATCTTTAAAGAAAATAAATGTTGAATCACAATTAAACATTTATTTGTTTACAATCAATTACTTTTCATTCAAATAAAAACAGCACGCGTCACCCGCCATTGTTGATAAATAAAATGGCTGGGTCAGCTTTTTCATTTTGCATATTTCATAATAATATCGATTTACGTGTACATTATAAGTATAATTGTCTTGTATATAGAAATCCACCGAGATTTATGTCCTTATTTGCTATTGGCACCTCTAGTATTTTTCAAAAATTATATGGGTCATCCATTTTATAAAATTGGGGCATGCTTCAAGGTCATGTTGTAACTTGCAAACAAGTTAGATTAAACTTGATGGTAATTTTATTTATTGTTTTCTTGTAGAGCAAAAGCACCATGTCTGAACAACCGCGCGGGAGAGGAAAGGCCCGTGGACGTGCCGGACGAGGGTCCCAAGAAGGGGCCGGCCAGCCTCCGCGGCGGCCTGGCGAGGCGGCACAGCAGCAGCCGGGGCCGTCGGCCGCGGGGCCGCGGCCGCAGCCGCCGTCGGCCTGGGGTCCTCCGTCTGTAGCGCCCCCAGTGCGCGCCGGCGTCCCGGCCCCTGCCGCTCAGGCTGGTCGGGCATCTCACAGAACCACGCCGTCCACCCACGCACATCCTGGCGATGTCGACATTCAGCAGAGAATGCAAAAATTAGATATAGGTTGGTGTTAGCAGATTTTTCATAGCAGCCATGTTTGTTAGGTTTATGAAACAGAATGAGAATGTTTTGAAAGTTTCATATCTTGTGCCATTACTTAATGAAATTTTTATATTTAGGTCAGCAAGCAGGAGCTGCCGGTGAGCCAGGTGGGGCTGTAAGTGGTCGCGGATCTCGCCGGGGCGGTGGCAGAGTTCTGCCAGAGAATGTGATGGTGCTCCGCACTCGCCCTGACGTGCTGCAGTCCAAGAAAGGTAAATTTATTTTTAATTAACAGCTTACTCGGCAGGTTTAAACGTGCATTTCAACATATCATAATTTATTACTGAGTCCAGAGTATTGAGCATTGTATAAAGAGAGAATGTGCAATGTTTGGATATTGATTTGCAACAGCGAAATATTTTTTAATCTTCAGTTGATGTTATTTCTTCATTTCCTTCTTGGCAATATTAGACTAGAGACATCAGTTTTGATTGCATTGATGTAATAGATACTAATTTATACAGATACTGAATGAAACCATGCCTGTAAGGCTTGTGAGAATTTTTAACAGTATTCCTGATTATATTGGACGGACTTTAGTAAAGTATTCCTCTTTTTGCTGTCCCTAGAGATGCTTAAATAAATCTTGATATGTAGGTCAGCTCTAATAATATGTATATGATTTTGATCCTTATGCCCTTGACATATGTTCCGAAATGTATAGTATATAAGTATTACTTATTATTAGACGTGACTGTACATACAAATTCCATAAAAATATACAAATGAGTAGGTAGTTTTACAATATTTCTCTCAGCTATCATATTTAGACATAATGTCATTAGAAAACAGGTTCGGGAATATATTCACTGGATGTCGAAGTTTTACCTAATTGAGATAGGGAGCTAAGATTTAGAGTAGAGTAATACATGGCAATACTATGTAATTGTAGCACAATTACATAGTATTGCCGAGGGTGGAAATAGATTTTAGCTTCAATGTGTTTGGTGAACAGCTGAACTAAATATGTTTTTGGGTCTAAATGCAATACTTTATTTACTTTATTGTATTATTGATATTTATTCTTATGTTAATGCTAATAAATCTCAATAATTTCAATAAAAACTCCTCATAATAGGTAGTTCCTTTCTCTTAACACTTCAAAACTCTGGAACTAATTTTCGTACTAGACACCAATGTCTTATCTCCTTGTGTAGGTATACAAAATTAATTAATTTACGTTACGTTCCACGTCCATTGTTGGGTCACCAACTTGCATAAGTAGGTATGTCTACCAAAATTGTGGCTGTAATTGAGGGACAGACATGAGAGTGATCCTACGTAATAAGTGTTCCGTTTTCCATTCCATTTAGAAAATAGTTATATTGTCATTCAAAACTTTTATTAAAATAATTTTTCGTCATTGTATTTACTTCATTCCAAAACATAAATTCTGAAAATTGTGTTAAAAAAAACAGTTATAAATTATTTATAATTACATAATAAAATAATACACAACACACCAATAATGAATTCATTAAAAAAACAATATGCACTATCTACACTGTCTCCAATAAGTTCAAATACTCGTATCAGGGATCACAGGTTATCAACAGAGCCCTCAAAATCCACAGCAAAACAAAAGACAGTTGCAATGAAACTAGGGTGAGAGACAATATATTTTTTAAACAATTATTTTTTATGAAAGCATATTCACCATGTGCATTATGTGATGCTCAATTGGCCTATGTTTCCCATTTATCTGTAAAAATAATGCGTAGTTGCATTTCAAACATTAGTGCCATACTGAGTAATATGTTGTCAATTAAAAAAAAATGATTTATTAACGTCTAAAGTTAGACTTTAGCCAAAGAACAATAGGTCATACCCAGATATTTTAATTCAGACATAAAAAAAACCTTTTTAATACAAGATGCTGCCTTTTTTAGGCTCTAGTGCGAGAAGTGTGTCATTTTACGTCAGGTTTGAAACTTCGGAGGGCCATCTGTACTAAAAAACGTCGTACGAGACACGTGCAAAAATGAAATTCGAATTACATGTTTTTCGCACTTGTGTCGTAATGTACTATTTTATTCGATATTTGTACTGGATTCTGATTTATTGGACATGGGGTACTGTTTTTAGTAAATGGTGCCATTTTGTTGATTTCCACATAAACGTACAGTAAATATAGTTGCACGCCTTTGTGCATGTTTTTATTGTCATAGTCACAAAAGCGAAAAGGGTACGTGTATTGATTTCCTTCACTGTACATACCAAATAGTGTTTGTTGTAAGGAAATCTCTTATTTATAATTAACATAAATATTTATACAAATAATGAATAACATAACTACCTAGTCAACACAGTTACAGTTGTTTCATTTAAGTTGAAGATATTATATTCCGTAATCATTAAACTACGGTTATAAAAAAAATTCTCATTCCTTAATATGTTACGAAAACATCTTTCTCTCTTTGACATTCTAATATTCTATAACATTGTCCTTGTTACGTGGGAGCACCATGACCCCGGAAACTCAGTTTTTTCGGATTAAAATTCCTAATAGGTACTACATACTAGCATGTAACTATAAACTGGTATACATTTATCACACATTTTATTGCCCTTCCAACATTATCGCTATGAATTTTAAATATGCTCTTAAATTGGAACTGCCGCTATCTCATATCCGTTATTTATGACGTGAAGCCGCCAAGACATAAAAAACAAACTAAATGCTTGTTCGACCACCGAACCCAACGCACAATCAAAGCATCCCTATTACCCATTCTTCAGATGAAAGTAAGAAAAAAGATAAACAAATATGGCTACATTTCCAAAGCATTTGACGGTTTATTATTTTTTGTTTTTAAATTAACTAATCACAGTTTCCGTTTGATCTATCCTAGATCTATATTATGTACGTCAGTAGAAAAGGAAAAAAAACAAATATGTTGTGTGAAACACGTTGCGTTCGTAGACAGTTTTATGTTAATAAGGGATACGTGGAAGAATTTTAAGGAGGTTTTGCCCTGCAGTGGGACAGCATACGCTCGTAATAAAGCGACAATTTTAAACACTTGTCGAAACAAAGTTTTTAACCTCATCGACAGTTACAGAAAATACTGCATTATTTTAGTTTATTCTTTGTATTATTACGCTTGGGGTGGCTATTATAACATAATAAACATAAAACGCCCCTAAAAGGAAAAAAAATAAAAGGTCTTAAATAATAACAAAACAAATATCAATACCTACCTAATAATGTGAACTCAAGGTTTAACCTCTCATGTGCCGGATTTTTTTTTTCTAATAGTTTTCCCGTACGCTGATCCACGTCAATGCATAGTTTGTGATAAGAGCAATATTGTATTCTGTAAATGAGTTATTATGGAATAATGCATACATTTTTTTCGTTTTCTACTGGCGCATTGAATGGGTAGAGATATGTGGACGCTTAAATCTACTTTATTTATGTAAGAACGTACAAAAGCATTACATAGTAACTTATATTGTTCTTGTGAATTTACCCTTGTATTAAAAAAACCGGCATAGTGCGAGTTAGACTCGCATTGAAAGGGTTCCGTACATTCACGAATATTGAGAATTCCTATGATATTTTAAAATACTAAAGACTTCTTATAGGTTTTCTTGTAAACAGCACGTAAGAACAAAAATCTGTTATTTTTGCAAAATATTAAGGCCAGTAGTATGGGGGGGGAGGTCCATTTTCGTCTATACAGGGTGTTAGGTTAGCGGTGTCGGAGCTTTTAAGGGCTTAAACTACAATCAATTTCATCGATAAATTACCGACCTATTTTATTTTTGTGCCAACGATAATTAATGGCGGCCATTTTAAAATTTCAAACAGACGAATACGGGCGCACGTGATATTTCTGGAATTATACGTTTGTTATCGGTCCTATCCTCGCAAAAAAAAACTCGTTAGAGAGCTCATTAGATAAGCAAACTAATTAAGCTAATCATTAGACTCAACTATTTGAACAACAAAGCTAAAAAAATTTTTTTACCCTTAGGTGCATATGGTATCACACATTTTATTTCTGAAATGACTTATGTAAACAATCGATGCCAATTAGAACTCCGTTGCTCAGTGTGACAGTCGCAATTGATTACTTATTTCGACATATGTCATTTCGGTCGTATCGTTTATGATACTGTCTTAGGTGCACCTAAGGGTTAAAATTAAAATTAGTAAAAAATTCACCTTAATTTTTCAATTAATTTAATTTTGCATGAAAACTAGGTCGTTAAGATAGGTTTTTGGTGTTGTTATTTGTTAGTACCTACAGGATCTTAGCTAAAACACAACACCATAATTACAGTTATACCTTGTTAGCACTTGTAATTCCTAAAGTACTTAAGGTATAACTGTAATTATGGTGTTCTTTTTTAGCTAACATACTGTACTAATAAATAACAACACCAAAAACCTATCTTTACGACCTAGTTTTCATGCAAAATTAAATTAATGGAAGAATTAAGGTGATTTTTTTACTATTTTTAATTTAAAAAATTTTTTTAGCCTTGTTGTCTAAATAGTTGAGTCAAATGATTAGCTTAATTAGTTTGCTTATCTAATGAGCTCTCTAATAATATTTTGATTGCAGGGATAGGACCGATAACAAACGTATAATTCCAGAAATATCACGTGCGCCGCCTGTATTCGTCTGTTTGAAATTTTAAAATGGCCACCATTTAATTATCGTTGGCACAAAAAAATGTATGGTAATTTATCGATAAAATTGATTGTAGTTTAAGCCCTTAAAAGCTCCGACACCGCTAACCAAACACCCTGTATAACTTCAATTTACGTTCCACGTCCACCGTTGGGTCATCCACTTACATATGTGTACCAAATTTCAACTCGATCGGTAAAACAGGGACAGACAGGCAAGCGAGTGATCCTACAAGGGTTCCGTTTTTTCCGTTGAGGTATGGGACCCTAAAAAATTGTTAGCATATTAGTGTTTTTGTTTTATGGTTGAGATACTACTGTGGAGCTTCAAGGTGTTTGTTTACTCCTGCGGTACAATACAAGCCCGAGGCAAGAGTGGCGTATTTATATGACGTGTATATAACTAGAGAGGCACGTCATGTCACTTAATTTCTTTACGTCTACCGCCCCACGCCCCTACTCCTGTAATGTACCACAAATGAATCTTTCAAATGGTGATTGTCCATATAGGCGCAGCCGGTGACCCCATCGACCTGATGGCGAATTACTTCACGGTACACTCGACGCCGCAATGGCGCCTGTACCAGTACCGCGTGGACGTGGACCCCGAGGAGGACAACACGCGCGTGCGCAAGGGGCTGCTGCATGTGCACGCCAACACTCTGGGCGGGTAAGCTAAAAGATACTAGGATTCGGTTAAAAAAATTGATTTCGTTTCATTTTTTTGCATGGTCAAATGGTCACTTGTCAAAGCTTTTTTATGCTTTGGATTGCAGTGATAGGTATGTGTTGAATGTAAATAACACTTAAAAATTGAGCTACCTTATGAGATCCAGCCAATGTCAGAGTATATCATTTATTTATGGATGTATGTTTTCAGTAAACTTATTTGAAATTGACAGAAGAAATGATTAATTTTCAATTACAATATGTTGAAGATCACTCAACTAATCAATTTTATTGACAGATATCTACCATGACTTCCAAAATATTGTTAATTTGGAATTGTATATATGGGTCAATCACTTTTTTTATGTTGTTATTCTGTCACATCACCCAGGGGACAACAGTGTGATAGTAGGCTAGGAGAAAGTATCCTACAAGCTCTACTATCATGATTAGTGGGTGACCCACCTTGGAATGGCCCCATAACTATAAAAAAATTCAAAGTTTTGTCAATTTTAATGCCATTAAACTGTGAATTTAAGGGTGACCCAGGAGAACGTAACCATGGCAACGAGTGACATAAAAAAAGTGATTGACCCATATTCATAACTCAAAAATTAGATTCTCAATTTTCTATTTGTATTATGTGTTTATGAATCTTTATATTATACACATACATCGTCGCTTAGCTTACCGCGGGACTACGTCTATTTGTGTAAGAACATCTCATGATATTTATGTATTTTGTTATTAGGTACATTTTTGACGGCACGGTCTTGTACACTGTTAAGAAACTTCATCCCAACCCAATGGAGCTCTACTCAGATCGTAAGACTGATGGTCAGCGCATGAGGCTTCTGATAAAGGTCAGTACTTAAAGACAAACTTCTCCAAACATTTCATGAGAACAGAACGTTGGATGGAACTCAATTTAGCACTGCCATTTTTATTTTGTATCATTCCAAACAAATTAATCCAAAGAAATAACTTAAAAGGTGTGAATTAGCAGAAATTGTTGACAACTTTTTATGTAACCTATTTTTTCACAGCTCACCTGTGATGTAAGTCCTGGAGACTATCACTATCTGCAGATATTCAATTTGATCATCAGAAAATGCTTCTACAAGCTGAATCTGCAACTTATGGGCCGTGACTTCTTCGACCCAGATGCTAAGGTGAGTGAGTGATGCTTACGTGTATTAATTACTGACTGATGGAAAAATGAGAAATTTGTTTTAAAATTGCTATTGTCTTTTAGGTTGACATCCCTGAATACAAGCTACAAATTTGGCCTGGTTACAAGACCACCATAAATCAATATGAAGACCGCCTTCTCATGGTGACTGAGATCACCCATAAAGTCCTACGCATGGACACTGTTTTGCAAATGTTGCAAGAATATGCATCCACTAAAGGCGCTAACTTCAAAAAGATATTCGTGGAAGACGTAGCAGGTAAACGTTTTGCTTTTTATAACACCTGCTATACCTAGGAAACGGGTGTGAATTTTTTAATTAATCTTATTAAAATTTTAGGTAAAATCGTGATGACTGATTACAACAAGCGAACCTACCGGGTGGACGATGTGGCCTGGGACGCGTCGCCCTCCTCCACGTTCCAAATGAAGGACCAGACCATTTCCTACATGGACTACTACAAGAATGTAAGTAATTTATAATACTTATTGTTTACTTTAGTACTAAAACATTATTTTCTACCCAAGCGCTTCTAATCAATTAAGTGACTGACAAAATATTAAAAAGTACAACAACATTGTCTATGGTATTCCGTATTATTACCGATCCATCTCGGATCGATGGATCTATGGATTTTCTTAAAATATTATAAGTTATAAACAGTGGCGTAACAATAGGGTGGCAGGGCTGGCAAAATGCCACGGGCCCCCGACCCAAGAGGGCCCCGGCCCAAGAGGCAGTGAATTCAAATTCAAAATTAAATCGAGTACAATGTGACTATTTTTACCAGGCCCCAGATGGTATAGTTACGCCACTGGTTATAAAGGAAAAGGGAAAAAGTTGGTAGGCGTCTATGAATAAGTGGTGTAACTGACATTATACGTGATTACAGAAATACAACATCCGCATCAACGACGCCAAGCAGCCGCTACTAATCTCGCGCTCGAAGCCGCGCGAGATCCGCGCCGGCGCGCCCGAGCTGGTGTACCTCGTGCCCGAGCTGTGCCGCCAGACCGGCCTCTCCGACGAGATGCGCGCCAACTTCCAGCTCATGAAGGCCATGGGGGTGCACACCAAGATCGGCCCCGACACCAGGATCCAGAAGCTTCTGGCTTTCAATAGACGCTTTACGCAGAACAAGGAGGTGGTCGCGGTAAGTTTGGCTTTGTAGTATTGATCTGTATTGGCAGCCTCACCATCTTAAAAGCTTGATAATAAGCGCTTGTGGCCTAGCGGTAAAACGCACGGCTGCTACGCAGCGGTCGTGAGTTCGATCCCCGGCTCGTACCAATGAGTTTATCAAAAACTTATGTACGAAATATTATTTAATATTCACAAGTGCTTTACGGTGAACGAAAACATCGTGAGGAAACCTGCATACACGTGCGAAGAAATTCAAGGGCGTATGTGAAGTCCCCAACAAGTACCGGGCCAGCGTTGGGACTACGCAAAATAGGCACGTATGGTGTCGAGTTGCGGAAAAAATGGCCAGATAAACAACAAAGCTTGATAATGACTATATTCGGTGAATTCGGGTTTGGCCCCATAGTAAAAGTTGTTTAGAATGATCTAAATATAAATGGGTTTCTTTCTTGGCTCTACGAGGTGATACACACTGTATAGCTCTCCAAATCGCTAAACTGAAGTGGCAGTGGGCGGGGCACATCACGTAGAACCGTTGGCCGTTGGGGCGGAAAGGTTCTCGGAATGGCAGCCACGCACCGGAAGCCGTTAGATGCAGGTGGCGCAGGACCGTTCATTGTGGCAATCTTTGGGGGAGGCCTATGCTCAGCAGTGGACGTCTGGCGGCTGATATAATTATGATGATGAGATTATCTTCTATCTTTGCTATTAAGCCGTGTTTACATTTGTAAGTTATTGCTGTAAGTTCTGAGATACAAGGGTAAGAATGAGCGGCTTGTACAAGTTTTGCAAATGACTTTGTTTAAAAACTTGCAGGTGTAAACTCTGCTTTAAGATTGACTTGGAAACAAGAGCTCTCAAAACAGAGATCCAGTTGAGATCAATTACGTTTATCTAATACAATCTTAACTTTCAGGAACTCGGAACATGGGACCTTAAATTATCGAACGAGCTGGTCAAATTCAAGGGTCGCCAACTGCCACCCGAAAATATATCTCAGGGTGACGGAAAGAAATATCCCGCGGGCCTGACCACTGAAGGCTGGACAAGAGACATGAGGTTAGAATTATTTTGCAACCTTAACCCTTAAATCGACAACGACACTTTTTTTGAAAAATTACATAAAACTATAGTTTTTATGCCTATTTATATGATTTTAAATAACAGAAAATTAATAAAAAAAATCGCTTATGGATAGTTTTTCAGAAATCATATGTCAAGTATGTTGCACGTTGCCAACTATGCAGTGAATAGGTATTGGGCTTGATCGTCCAGTATTTTTGCCATTGCCAATTGTACGGTTAATTTAGTTTATTATATTTTTAATTTTTTTTACGTATATTATATGAAACAAGATATTTTATGTCAAAATCCTTATTAAAAACTTATAATTTCAATAAGTAAGTAGTAATATCTTAGAACCTGTGGACTACAAATGAAAAAAAGGGACACTGAAATTCAAGGCTGACATAGAAAAATATAGGTTTTTATAAATGGTAAATATAAATTCACTTGGTTCTATGTCAGCCTGTGATTTCAGTGTATCTTTTTTCCATTTGTAGTTCACAGGTTCTACGATTTAGGTTCACAATTTAGTAAAATCAATGCATTTAGAGTGGCTTAGTTTACTTGGCTCATAATCAACAGCGATGTCCGAATGATGTCCTTATCATACGGGAAGCAAAACTTTTTTCAGATTGAATTTTGTTTACATGTTTGTTGGACTTAAATAAAAGAAATTCAATCAAAAATCAATACTGGGACTCACTGAAAATATGCTGTTTTCAGTACTGCTGTGCAGCATCTTCCTCGTCTGAGTTTTCGGCATCTAGGAAACTTTTTTTGGACTTGAAATCACACAGCTTTATTAGAAATACATTACATAAAAATAATATATAAATATATTAATAATTCTTTGATATATTGGGCAGCAAAAGCTCATTGAGTGCGAAGATCTATTTCGTTATTAGTACCTACGTCGTTATGAGTAGTATGTAAAAAAATGGCCATATAGCGATATTATGATATATATGTTATTGCAGGTCACTTAGTACTGGTTTTTACATAAAAAGTGTCCCATTTTCATTTCATTTGAGTGGTTTTACTCGAAATTATAATGTGTTGATGAAGCACGGCAACATTGGCAACGAGAAAAATACTGGACATAGTTAAAACACCGTATCATTGGCAACGGGAAATATACTGGACATAGCAACAACAACATAAAACATGGCGTAGTTGCCAACGGGAAAAATACTAGACATTCTACTTTGCAAGGTATAAACTCATTGATGAATTGTGTTAGAAGTTTCAATTAAATAGAAATATGTGCTTCAAGTATTTAGTTAAATAGATGTGCAAATTAAACAATACCTTATCATACAAAATTACGAAAAAAAAATTGTTAACGTTAGGCCGGGCGACGTGTCCTTCCCAATTGGGTATCTTGGCGGCGATTTATGACAAACTAGCGTTTCTGTTGGCTAGACACATTTTTTTTTCAGAATAATAATCATTATGCAATACACTTACACTGCTTAGTTTTCGCTTCAGCGTTTTGGTTTCTTGTGTAGATTTTTGTATTTTGGATGTCTAGTATTTTACCCGGTATCGATTTAAGGGTTAATGCAACTGAGAATGTTGAAGGTCATGTCAAATTAGTAGTCAAACAGCCCCACCGACCATTGTTAATAAAACTGCGTTATCTCGAAACACGTTATTCATCATTATCTTTCACTAATGAAATGTTGTAAAATGCCATCTATTATAGTATTTAGGTTACTTATTTAACTATGTAATCCTTATATTAGATGTCATACACAAAAGAGTTCAAGAAAATACGTCCATTGTGGATTTTTTGTTTGTATATGATATCAAATATATTAATGTTCGCACCTCAGTGCTAATGAGCAGAGTATTAATATTAATACTCTGCCGATTAGGGATCATCCATTAATTACGTTACATCCTCCCCTCTTAGTGTGACGTCACATGTAGATTTTTAGTTTAAGAAGGTAAAAATTACACCACTTTGAAAGTAACTTTTTATTAGGATTTACATAAAAGGGTTTGTCAAATTAACGAAGAAAAAATTTATTTATTCTTCCTCCGTCCAAGGATTTTGAATTTTCTATTCTTGATGTCCATGTATTTATGTATGTGAGGATTGTGACGTCACAAACATAAAACTCTTCCCTCCCCCCTGTCACGATATGTCGCATTTTGTGGACCCCCTCCCTCCCCCTTGAGGTGTGACGTAATTAATGGATCATCCCTTATCTAATGGAACTACTATGACAGCGACATGCATGTGTGACCGAAATTATTGTGCTCCAATGCTGGCGACACAACAATTGTGTAAAAAAAATCGTATTTCTTTGTTACTGTGTCTATGTGGGTGAATCAACTTTTTTCTGTCTCTTATTGCCATGGTTACGGTCGCCTGAGTAAAATTATGCAACTTAATTTAAACAAACATGCATATAGTCCATGTTTGTAGATGGCCCATCAAGGAAAGGGTTTATAAACACCAGAAAAATGCATGTTTGCATAGTTTAAGTATCATAAGTATGCATGAAACCAGCGTGACTCAGGCGACCGTAACCATGTTAATAACAGATAGAAAAAAGTTGATTCTCCCATGTGCACAAAACAAATCTAATTATTTAATGAAATGACATGATAATAATATGAAACCGTCAGATCTCGGCCTCTGCTCTCCTTCGGGCCGTGCCCCTCTTGGGTCGTGATCACCCCGGAGCGACAGCGCCGCGACGCAGAGAGCTTCGTGCAGCTCATCATGAAGACTGGCGCCGGAGCTGGCTTCAGAATGCCACAACCAGATATTGGTAAGTCAATAAATTTCCGGTCCAAGATTCTGGTTTCTACGTGTAACACACTTCCATAAATCGAAAAACTCGAGTCTTACATTGGTAAGACTAATAAATATTGATTTAGAGATGGACGGAATATAGTCAGCAAAACCTATATTTGACCCAT
>JALPQI010017752.1:0-22279 GCA_025490895.1 Thaumatotibia leucotreta | reverse complement strand
GCGCATGAAACTTCTCATACAACGCTAAAATCGCTAAAATCTTTGTCGCAACCCGTGCAACCCACTAACTATACTCACATTTCTCCTGTAGGGCTCCCTCTGCGACTACCTAAAAGCGCACACACTAAGCTGGGCGGACGCCTGGCGAATCGCCGCCTGCGTGGCCCGCGGGCTCGCCCATCTTCACGAAGAGGGCGGAGGAAAGCCGGCGGTCGCCCATCGCGACTTCAAATCCAAGAACGTCCTACTAAAATCCGACCTATCAGCCTGCATCGCCGATTTTGGCCTAGCCCTAGTATTCGTTGCTGGGCATGGCTGTGGAGACGCCCATGGGCAGGTCGGGACGAGACGATACATGGCCCCTGAAGTGCTGGATGGGGCTATTAACTTCACGAAAGACGCGTTCCTGAGGATAGATATGTACGCGTGTGCGCTAGTGCTTTGGGAGATCGCTTCGAGGTAAGTTCAAATAAAACTAGTGAATGCGAAACGGTTTTGAAATGTTTGGAAAACCGATTATCGTCAAAAATCTTATCCAAATATAAACTGTTTTTTCCTACCCGTAACTCATTAATGTCATACGTATTATTGACCTTTTGACCGCCGTGAATTTTTCATCGATCCTGCCCGTTCGCCAGTGTCGCGACCATTCACTGCTTGAATAAGGATGATGACTGTTCATTAGATCAACCGAAAAACGTCCATTGCTGAAAATAGGCCTCTCCCAAAGGCTGCCACAATGGCCGGTCCTGCGCCACCCGCATCCAGTGGACTCCTGCGACCTTCACCAGGTCGTCAGTCCACCTTGTACTGATGACTGTTGATGACTGTTAGTTAAAATAAATTACTTCACATTATTCACGACATATACATATAGATTGTATTAATTTTCATACAAATCTTCTATTATAATAAATTGGAAAGAACTTAAAACAATAGGTCATTTGGCAGTATACAAATGTGACGTCACTTTAGTGTATTTCATGTAAAAGTTCATAGTGGCGATCGGTTTGACAGTTCGAAAGAATTGAAGATTGTTGATTGGAAATGCCATTCATCATGCCATCATTCCATTCAAATAGGAAATATTTACATTTTAACCCTTAATTGCATAGTGATGGAAATATCCATCATGTATTCTTGACTCTATTGACAACATGTCAGAATTCAAATTTGAATAAATCTTTGTCAAGGTCATGCAATTAAGGGTTAAAACCCACATCGGACTGTTTTTTTTTTTTGTTGTCCAGGTTGATTGTTCGACAAATCAGATCTATAGGGTGGTCAAAAGGTGTGATGTTTCGTAACAGTTTTATGATTGATCAATCTTATAGCCAAATCTCTTATTCCAGATGTGACGAGGGCGGCGTAGAGCCCACGGCGCAATACAGGCTCCCTCTAGAAGAAGAGGTGGGTCCCCACCCCGGGCTCGAGGAGATGCAGGAAGCTGTGGTCCAGCGGAAGCTGCGCCCCGCCATCCCGTCGCGGTGGCGGGAACACCCCGTGAGTGACCCTACTTCATTGTAATAGTACATTGTGCATCAAGGGAGCGAAACGGAATTACTAACGAGAGTGTTAGAGTTCTACCCCCTTATTCATAAACGTCTGCTAACTTAACAAGCCGCTAATAATTGTTGGTCCCTTTCGGTCTTAACAATGTGTCCATGAGAGCAAAAGGGACAAACAATACTTAGCGGCTTGTTAAGTTAGCAGACGTTTATGAATAAGGGGGCTAGCTTTTAATGACTCTAGTTAGTATTCCGCTTACCAACCGTGATGCATACTATGTTTTTCATCACACTTGCGGACAAAAAAATAAGTTTTAAGTCAAAATATTATTTAGTGACGTACTGACATTTCTATTACTCCCTAGAGAATTTCACTTTTCTATTACTCCCGCTATGCACGCAAGCAATGGCGCGCTTAGATAGCAAGTGTGATGAAAAGAAATTTATTATAGACTATGATAGACCTTATGGCTGCATTTTGGTCAATTTCGTTTTTGTTGCTGTTTATATTACTAAACCGGAATCAGATAGGGATTCGAAAGTACTGTTGACACAACAAATGACACAACATTTACTAAGAAATGAGTTGTTTATTGATGTAGTGAGTGATTAATTTAATCTATTGTTTGCAAGTCTCTGCAGTTAAGCTATGAATAGAGCGTAAACGGACATCTCATTCATCCGGTCACGTTTTTTTGGAAGTGGCTGAATGATTTGAGGTTGGTTTTGGTTGTCTCATAGAGAAACGGGTCCTGTATCTGAAGACCGAAAATGGAACCAAAAGATGCAGCCACTTCCAAAAAAACGTGAGACCAGATGAATGAGATGTCCGTTTACGCTTTGAGCAATGCCCATTGTAGTACGGTCAAACTGTACATTAAACTCGCAAAGTATGCAGTGTAACTGCATTTTTGGTATGTTGTTTAGACACCATAGGGCACTAACAACTTTTTTTGCTTGCAAAATGTGGTTTTATACTGCCCTGTGGTGTCTAAACAACATACCAAAAATGCAGCGATACTACTTGATTTGCGAGTTTAGGGTAAAATGATGTACGATTTGACCGTACTATTGGGGAATTTAAAATTAATGTTCTTTTTTCGTACTGACAGCAAATCTTATAGCAAATGTAAGATTGGCCAAAAAGTTTGTTTAACGGATTTGCTTCAATATTTTGACGCAAATCACGTTAAGTCATTCATTCATTCACATTTTTTTTGCAATTATTTAGTACTTAATTTACATGTGTGTTATCCATTCAACCCAACTCTAATGAAACTACCTATTATGAGATGTATCTAAATTAAATAAAAATCAAAAACACAAAGTTACACTTACAAATCAGAGCAATTGGTAGATCCGACCTCACGCCTTTCACGTCTTATCATCATCATCATCATCAGCCTATGATAGTCCACTGCTGGACGTAGGCCTCTCCTATTAACTATGCGTATAAACGCCACGTATGGGTAAATACCCATAATCGCCACGCTGGGCAAGCGGATTGGCGATCGCTATAATGTGTCCACTATGATGACGCTGCTGCCCATCATCAATCTTTTATCAAATAACGACACTTCAATCCCCTACTCGATACGACTCCCGCAGGAGGAGTTGGGGTGGTGACAAATGTATTCTTATTGCCGTCACCACACGGCATGTCATATATTATATGTTTTTTTCCGGAAATGATCATCTACTTGTTAATTTCGCTCCGTGGATTCAGACGTCTGGTCATTTCAAATTTCCCTTGCGTTTACATGACATGTGTAACCTCAACTCTCGTGGAACCTATACAATAGGGATGATGACTGTAGTTAAAATAAATTATTTAACATTATGCACAACATAATACACGAAGAAATTATTACTAAGACGTCGATTGCAGTAATTTTTGTACAGAACTTCTGTTTAATAAATTGAAAAGAACTTAAAAGAGTAGGTCATTTGGCAGTACTCAAACGTGACGTCACTTTTGAGTATTTCATATAAAATTCCATAGTGGTGATCGTCTTGACAGTTCGAAAAAAGATGCTGATTTGACTTGCCAGTCATCATGCCTATAATAGAGGCCCACGTGCGGTGGACTGAAACAGGCTGGTAATTCTTCCAGGGCCTAAACGTCCTCTGCGACACAATGGAGGAGTGCTGGGACCACGACGCGGAGGCCCGCCTCTCGGCCTCCTGCGTACTGGAGCGCGTCGGCGCGCAGCGTCAGGCCGCCGCCGACACCCCTCTGCTCATACACGACCTCGCCTGCTGACACACGCCGCTCATACACTTCTGAATCTGTGACGTGCGGTGAATCTGTGTCACTGAAATCTGTGAGCGGGTGACTTATTTAGTGAGCGGCTTTGAAATCTGTGACCGAGTAACTTATTTAGTGAGCGGCTTTGAAATCTGTGACCGCGCTGTGACTTACGTTTAGTGAGCGACTTTGAAATCTGTGAGCTTAGTGACGTTTACCCCTTGAATGCGTGACAGTGACAAAGATTAATTTTGAATTCTTGCACGTCGTCAATAGTCTTGAAATACATGAGGCGTATATACATCACTATGCATTTATGGGTTAAATCTCACTATGGAAGAGTGTTGGGACAGATGCAATTAGTGGTTTTATAAATTAGTGAGTAACTTTCAAATCGGCGAGGCTGTTTAGTGAATCAGTATACAATCTGCGAGCGCGATTGACGTCTTAATCTGTGAGTAGACTGAGTGAATCACTTGGAAATCTGTAAGGACGCTTAGTGAGTCACTTCGAAAACGTGAGGCATTTTGAAATCAGTGAACACGCTTAGTTAGTCCCTTTGAAATCTGTGAGGACGCTTAGTTACTTAACCTGTGAGCATAGTGAGTAACGCTTGTAACTTTGTGACAGAATGCCAGTGAGTGAAGTGAAACATAGCTATACCTACGTCCGGCCTTGTAAAATATAATATAGTGAAAAATCAGAGACAAACCGTTTTTAAAACGCTATTCTACACTGACATTATAACGATCTTATTGACACTGTAAGTAAACCTATTTTTATTCTGTATGTATGCGTCTATAAGTGATCTTACTTTCAGTGTAAATAGAATTTTTAAAAATGGTTCTCTCTGCCTCTTTGGCGGTTGTTATGAACGGTTGGGTTATACCAATTAAGTTGTAAGAGATATCCACTGATTCAAATAATTTGACTATCCTCTAGCCGCCCAGAGACCTATAAAAAGGTCTCCTGAAACAAAAGAAATTTTACTCTATTTCCTGCAATGTCAATCCAAATTTCATTGGCAAATATTACTGTCTGGGCGGCAGGAGGCTATAGTAATGTTTAATGAAGGTGCATTGATCCAAATATCGATACTTAAAAATATTACCAACCAGCAAAGAGGTCTTAAAATGTAAGCGGTTTATTAAAAACATCCCACTTTGTCGCTTGCCGTAAGGGCACCTATACTTACATTTAATTCTTATAAATGTTCAAGCTAATTCTGACCTTATGGTAAGCGATAAAGTGGGACGTTTTTAATAAAACGCTTACATATATATAAATAGATTCGTGAAAAGTTGTAATAGATTGTATCGAAAATTTTGTAATAGATCCTTTGTGAAGTTTTGACTATCTATATGTAGTTTGTGAATCGTGGTAGTAGTGATCCATTTACAGGTTCTGAACCTATGTCTAAGAGACTTCAATACATATGTTACTTCGATACTTTTACGTTTTCGCCTTAGGAGCTAAAATGTATTCGTAATTTGACTTGACGTAGATTTGTCAGTATAAAGTATGGGCAGAGGGTTAATTTTAACGGTGAACCTATTTCTAATGAATTATAAAGAGTAAAAAGGGAGCGTTCAAGTATTACTTAGCGCAATTTTTGAAGATTTTTGACCCCCACTCTCTCCCTTGTAACGCACCGTAACGTTCTTCTGTACCCCCCTTTCTCAAACGCTACGTAACACTCAAATTACCATTTTTTTTACCCTAAAGTCACAAAAAGTTATGTTATAGTTTTTATCCTTGGTATAGTTTTAATTGCCTTTGCGGTAATCGGATTCCCCGTGAGACGTAACTGAAAAGGGTTGCCAATGTGGGAGATTTGATTCCGTAGTTTTTTACTTAAAAAAAAAAAAAAACAAATTTAAGTAACGTGTTGTAAGGAAGACCCTGTAACGCATCGTAACGTTTTACGAATCACTCCTCCCCCGATATTGCGTTAAGTAATACTAAACGTAAGTAATACGAACGCCCCCAATAGTCCTATACACGTTTCTGTATTTTGTCTAGTCAGAATAAAAAAAATTTATTTTGAGTGAACAAAATCATCCGGTATTATCTGTTATTGAATTTCCGTATTAAATTATTATTACAACAACAGGATGATATAAGCAAGATCCCGTCAATTTCTGATAACAATTGTTAAATGATTAGTCATCATATTTTTGTATTATCGTTATCATTTTGGATGACATTAAAATGCATCCTTTTAATAAATGATACGCATATTGTTTTCAGAAATTTGACATTGAAATATGACTAATTGACCTATCAAGTTACGCAATACTTTTATGCTATTATTGGGTATTTTTCTCCGAACAAATATAACATGGAAGCCGAACGCCATACGAAATTGCCTTTTAAAAGTGGCCCTGAATTTTAGTTGACAAGTGTCACCCCCTCTTCAATGCATCACGGTAATGAATTTCAATATCAACCTATATAAAAACTTAAACCGCCATTTAAAAATAGTTGTGATTGGTCCATCAAAGTTTTGATTGGATATATTCTATAAACATTTAATGTTGCGCCGACAAAAGCGCAATGTCCTGCCCATCTTGGCACAATTGAACGATTGGTTTTGGGGGCATTTTTAAGCTGGCGTTAGACGTCCATGTTATATATGGTCGCAGGTACTTTTATAGTTACGAAAGTTACAAGATTTAGGAATCATTCATGGAATGTATATTGTACATACAGATTGACCGGACAGAGTATTTTATGTAGATCGTTGTGTAGATAAATTAGTGTGTGGTTTGATTACTATCTCTATAGACAAGAATTCCAAGACGGAAAGTAATGCGAAATATTGTTTCTCATTGACAGCTGTATCGATGGTATACTAGCTTAATTTTTGATAAAGCGAGAATCAAATTACATCAGTATAGCTCAATTTACTTATTACTTGTAAGGAATTAGAGTACGACACACCAAATACGCAATATCAAAAGATTTATCTTATACATAATTATATTGACGTTTTGACATGTAAATATTACGCTCCTTATATAAAATAATACAGAAATTGATACAAAGACGCGAAAAATAGTCTAGAACGATTACAGTCAGCTGTTTGACAACTCAAATCTATTCGCGTTTTTATTTACGATTCAAATGGACTCATGGCGACTAAAAGCACTTTCTCATTACTTTATGCGTCTTATTATTCCTTTGTCTTTGAGATCGAAGATTGGTTGAGAAGTAACATTTAATAAGTAATAATAAATATCTACCTACTTTAAAACAATCTTATATCCGTATCCGTTGTGATGTGTATAGAGATACAAAGCTTTTAACCTCGTAAGACCCAATATGTACATTACAATGTACACAATATGTACATTACAATGTACACTTAATTCAGATTTAATTTTAACCAATGTAACAAAAAAATGGCTTATGAGGTTAAAAGTGACAGATTTTCTATTAAATGTGACCCGATTAAATACGGTTGCTTAAATCTATTAAGATACGATATCTTTCACCCTTAAAAGATAAGATAGAGGCCTAAAGTAATCATCGTAAAGGCACACTTTCACATGTCTTAGAGTTCTGTCAAAATTGACAGATTTCGGTCAAAAATGACAAATTGTCGTGTCCTCCATTGTCTGATTCCGCCTTTAGGTAATTAGTGCGTAATGGTGTAATCCCTATGAAAATGTACTTTTTTTAGCCACCACCATCTGGAATGAAGCAATAGATATGGAAAAAAGTATTCGACTATTGACTCCATATGTGCTCTATATATTATTTGGATGTTAGTTACGTAACATGAGCCTTTTAAACGCCTTCCCTATCGCATTAAAATGTGACATACACGCCAGTGTCTCTACTAATGAACAACGAAAGTCCATGTTTGTAGATGGCCCATCAAGGAAAGGGTTTAACACCAGAAAAATGCATGTTTGCATAGTTTAAGTAGCATAATTATTCATAAAACCAGCGTGACTCAGGCGACCGTAACCATGGTAATAACAGATAGAAAAAAGTTGATTCACCCATTTATCGTGAAGGTGGTGGCTAAAACACACGTTAGGCCCATTTTCATGTACAACAGAGTGCACATATCAAGACATTTTACCAAAGGAATTAATCATTTCTTTCAATATACACTCTTGATTTTTGTGATAGTTCTATAAGTTCTATTACATTCGCTACATATTTAAAGCATTTCAGTGGCTACGTTCCACAAATCAATCAACTTTACTCAATTTGGAATACAGGGTCCCAAAACTATGGGGCATGAAAGGAAAGTGCATCCTTAAATATCGTAGATAGGGTATTTTGCTCAAAAAGACTTTATTTTTTTCTAAAATAACATGCTTCCTCTAGGTAGCGAACCGACATAAATGTGAAATTTTTTTTATGATGCCAATCGAAAGGATAACTAAATAATAATAAATCATCTTAAGTGACATAGTTCTTTTAAAGAAAGGAACAACGTGAAATGTCTGTTCAGATTGCAACAAAATTATTATTAAGACGGTGCTGGCCGGGGCATTGGCAGACCGAGAAGGAGATGGCGGGACGACCTGGACGCGTTTTATCCGAATTGGCGGGAGAAATGTGACGACCGGGCCGAATGGAGGAAAAGAGGGGAGGCCTTTGCCCAGCAGTGGGACACTAAACCAGGCTGATAAAAAAAAAAAAGACGACGCAAGTTTTTTTTAAATCTGTGAATACAGAAAATCAGAAATACTAACTTTTAAAACTAACATAAAATCTTTGAGCAAAATACCCTCAATATTTAAGGTACATTCCCTTCATGTCCCATAGTTTTGAACACCCTGTATATCAGACATAATAAGTAAATGATGTTGTACATTGGGCCTCACGAGAAAGATGTTGACTAGCGTCGAGACGCAATGTTTTTTGTAACTTGTAAGTTACACTAACTTAGTGTAAGTTGTAAGCAAGTTGATGCTGAATACACAGGATTAAACAATTGAATTTTTTGGACCTTTGATTCGCCGATATCTCAACTCCTATGCCACTTTTTGGTCGCATCATTAACACAAGGTAGACTTATACCTGGTATTTAAATTTATCTTACATTTGTTCAAGTGTTCCATATCATGATTTAATTAGAGTTTTATCTTCATGAAAAATGTTCGCAGTCGAGAACATTCTACGCACAATGTTGAAAAAATAACACTTGGGGTAATATCGGCGTTTCAAATGTCCAATTGCCTTATCGCTTCAGCTAGGCAATAAGTGGCTAGTAAAGCTTGCAATACATATATTTATCTCTAGATTGTATAATAAATGTTTAATGAAATTATTTTTATCATAACCTAACATTTTTTCCTGTGTAATCAGTGTGCAAACTGTAAGAAGATGCCATAAGGTGTAATTTGCGCCGATATGCTAACATTAATTTAAAGCTTTATATTATTAAACTGCAGCTTTTATTAATGAATTAACGAAGTTTAGATAAATATTTTTTTGTATACTAATTTAGTTGTTACTATTATATTTTTTATTATACGTATGTTAAGTTATTTTAGTTATAGTTGATGGGGTCCCCTTATGGAAGACATATCTTGCCAAGTTTAAAACTGACGTGTTTCAATTATGAGTATGATTATTGTTGTTGATATCAATTGTAATGTTATGAATTGAAATCATGAATTAGGTAAATGTGAAAATGTTAAGTTTTTGTTGTGCGTAATGATATGAACAGGATAGGTATGCAATTTTCAAAATAGACTGACAGAATTTTTTTTTTGTATCTCACTTTTTTGTTATCTACTAGGTACGAAAAAATAGTCCTCGGCAGACAAGAAGCCAACCCCGACACCTGTCAGTTTCATACATTTTCTATCTTAAAAGTAACTTTCAGGGTCGCGTTTTATAAAGTTACAATTTATAATTTTATTTTATTACTATTCGTGCGTTAGAGAGGCAAACAGCGAAATTGTAAAATGTAACTTTATAAAACGCGACCCACGTTATTCGGTCGTCTTATTGACGGACAACTATAACCTACAAAATTACGAATATTATTTATAGTATGGTTATCACCTATTTTCGAACTAGACGCGTGTGTCTGTCCCGTTAAATTTTTGCACATGAGAAATACGGCTGTTTCAATATTGTTAAAAACTTGGGGACCCCATAGGTAAGACTGGAATTATTTGTGCGTTTTTGGTACTTTTGCTCACCGTTCACAACTAGTGAAATGCAGAAAGCAATTGATTAGGGTTAACTTTGGAATAAATCGTTGAATAAGTGCTGTAATATTTCAAAAATCTGGTCGGTTATATTAATGCAGACTCACGTCGCTGGTGACTTCCAAGCCTAACATACGATCTTGTTATTCATTGTTATTTTACGAGTAATTCGAACAGCAGGCCTAGCCAAGATGACATGCAATCGTATACGATAAGCGATAAGTAATATATGTATGAGAACAGATTCGAACGAAAGGTCACGTCATTTCCATATTATGTTCACGAGATTTTTCGTTCGAATCTGTAATTTTAATACATTTATGAATTATCGCTTATCGTATACGATAGCAGAATGGCATCATACAGGAGACCGATTTGAGTAACGAAAGAAAGTCATGAAATCCGAAAAGCTGTTCGATTATTCTCCGCAGTTTCTAAAAGACAACTATCAAAGACGAGGCAAATTGTTTTGATTAAATATTTACATAACGATGGTGTGGCAAGTCACGAACGACTATTTCATTGAAGGTTATTAACATGGTTACACTTATATACTTAACGTATCTATACCATTCCTGGCCACGGTCACTAATTTTCTGTGCGTCTCGCTAATCCAGTCACCATCAGCTATATCGTAGCGTCTAGAGCGTTCAAAAATATCTGAAGACCTTTATTGCCGTAACAGTACAGGATGCTTAGCCAAGTTGCCAATCGCTTACGCTTAGTAGCGTATCGTATTTTTCCCTCTGTCACTCTTTCAAATTAGTGCGACAAAGACAGTTAGCTGCCTTTCGTTTACGATTGATGATTAAGCGTTAGCGATTGGCAACTTGTCTAAGCACCCAGTATTCCGATATTTTTGAGCGCTCCGGACGCTAATATACATATATCTGATGGCGACTGTACGACTTGTGTTGGTCCGAGTGAGATACGTAGAATGTTATAACCGCAGACGGGTGATAATTACTAGATACAACATTGAAAAGACACAACTACTTACATAACAAGCAATATAATATGTGCGTCCATGTTTTTAACCTAATCTGCAACTCTTCAACTATAAGAGCGTTTAAATAGGCAGTCCAGTTTAAACTGTAAACAGTTTGCAGTGTGTAGATCAGAATAGCGGCAGCACGTAGGATGTATGGATGTGAGGCCTTCTGTACTGACATTCATTGACGATACAACAGGATTATATCCAGAATTATATCCATCCATTACCATATCATGTGTGTGTTATGAATAAATCGCATACAAATCTATGTAATCACACAGTTACTTCAAAAAACCCCGTCGTACGTACTAAAACAATGACAAATAGATGATTCGTTTTTAGAAATGGACCGTTTCCGGTAAACTCCCAATGTTACTTTAGGGAAAATTACCACTTGGGAATATTCCCCATACAGTTTTGGGTAAATTATCAGAAATAGCACTGTTCGTACTATATCGTGAGTTGTAATATGAATTAATGTAACCACCAAAATGAGTAAATTGAGTTGAGTAGGTACCTACATACTGTTCGACTGCAAATATCCCGCTCTATCGAATGGCGTATATACAATTTTGATATCTAGAAAAATATACGGTAAAATAAATGTCAGTATTAGAGGGCCAGAACAATCGGCGTGGTGTTTTTATTTTTTCAAAACAAGCCATGGATGGGTCCATAGGGTATGGAAGCTGCTTTCATCAAATGGGCCGGCTTGTTGGAAACCATAATGATATTATAATGAATTTAACTTATTCCTACGAAATGGCAGTTAAGAGGATTTTTTGATCTCTAAGATAAAAGTACCAGGACTCGACTCAGCATTAAGTTACTCGACATGGGCATTTTACCTATATCAAAGCGATACGACAATATCAAAGTTCAATTTGTTTAAATTTAACCTTTAGAACTGGGATATAAAGTCCATTTCGAATATTAGTGCAACGTCGAGCTTATTATACATATAAGGTGTTTTCTAATTAATTACCTAAGGTAAGCATGCATGTGTTCACGATAAGTCGATAACTAACAACTTTCTCTATGGTAGAGTGAAGGGCATAAATATATATACACTTATCCATACTGATCCGTTACAAATGTGTCTATATATTAATGCACTCGACTGTACTCATATTGAACTCTAAAAAAAGGTGATGGGATCGGTGGACCGTTTTTTATGGAACTTTGGACGGACGATATAAGTACCGTACGTAAGTTGTTCGTTGTCAATGGTAACTTCTCATGAACACATGCATGCTCTAAGATATCGAGAACTAATTTGAAAACGCCCTGTATATCAGTGTATCATCTGTAAAAGAAGTGACGAAACCCACCACGCCGCCAAAACGAATATCATTGGAAACATTGTGATGGTTCATAACGAAATATCAAAGGGAATGGTTGATCCCAGCGCGGCATATCACACCGTAGCGTAAGTCAAGTTGCCAAATGTACAGACTAATTAAGTTAGCTTAGGCTGTGGGCATGTGGTACGGTCTTATTGTAGTCATTTCGGTTTCTGTAGTCGAATTGAGAGCACGGAGATGGTCTCAATCAGGGTATTTACCAATTATTAATTTGTAAGTAGAGTTATTCCGTTCTTGATAACGTTATTTTTGTATGAGAAAAGTTTCCGAAAATATTTCCTACGCAAAATGGAAAACGTTTCTGAGAACGGGACAAACTCTATTAACGAACATAAACTGTCATATTCAACATGTACATTTCCGATATATTGACACTGTTGGGCGTTTTTACGTAAATTAACATATTTTTTTTTTATTCATTCTTCATAACATTTTATCAGCTTGCAACAGTGCCGAAATATTGCTATCACTAGAATATATCTATAGTCTTTACGTTACTAGATAATTTATTTGTACCGTTTACGTCCCATTGGTTTGTAAGGTATTTCAGACTTGAATATATTTTTGGAGATACAAACGAAATAGGCGCGTAAATACGGAGTACCTACGGCCTAATTAAAGTAGCTGAAGGTCACATTGACGGGAATGTGTCAGACAATACACTACATTGATATTTTGTACACAATTGTGTCAAATGTACACAATTTGACCCCATACATTTCGTCCAATCTAGTGATGTGCCGTCGGTAAATTACGCAATTACGGTAATTCTCATCGATGGAAATTACCGTAAATTACGGAAATTTCTCGGTAACTTACCGCTTAAGAATGTTTGGCCATGTTTAAAATTTGTTTACAAATAGGTATCGTGTTTTCAAACTTTTTATTATTTTTCGTGTTGTTTTCTTAACGAAAGTTATTTCATACCTTTATGCTTAAACATGTTATGATGCTAAATTATTTTATCGCTTCACGTGGTACTTTCAAATAAGTATTTTAATGTTATCTAGCTCAGGCACCTATTTATGTGGTAATTTTGTTACTTTGCTCGTAATCGTAAATCATAAGATCTTTTGTTACTCATCGTGTTATCTAAGGTGTGCTACCTGCAGGTAAAATTTAAAGGGTTTAGCGGTGATTGTTACCTACTCATTTTTATTGATCCGTACCCAAAGTGTAAAACGTGAGTCTATTAGGTAGGTACTAAGTGTACTAACGCTCCGCTGTCTGTCCATCCTTCTGTCACCAGGCCTTTTTTTTTTATACCACGTCGGTGGCAAACAAGCATACGGCCCGCCTGATGGAAAGCAGTCACCGTAGCCTATGGGCGCCTGCAACCCCAGGGGTGTCACATGCGCGTTGCCGACCCAATAAGAACTTGTACACTCCTCTTTTGAAGAACCCCATACTGTAGTCCAACGGGAAAACCTCGTCAGGGAGCTCATTCCACAGACGGACCGTCCGCGGGAGGAAGTTCCTCTGAAACCGCACGGTGCGCGACCATTTAGGTTGCAAGCTGTGAGGATGAGCGCCCAGTCGGTGGCGAGCGGTGCGATGATGAAAAGTGGACGTTGGCATCATGTCGAACAGTTCTTCAGAGCACAACCCATTGTACAGACGATAGAACACACATAAGGAGGCGAAGTCTCTCCTTAGACTTAAGGGTTCAATACCGCCTGTGAGTCTGGGATCGTCGACTATTCGGACAGCTCGTCTCTGAACCGAGTCAAAGGGTGCAAGCTGGTATACCAGAGGTGACAACAATACTCCATATGGGGTCTGACTTGCGACTTATATAACAGAAGTCTTTGCCCCGGAGTAAAGTATCCCCTCGCTTTATTGAGCACCCCGAGCTTTTTGGATGCCAGCGTAGCTTTTCCCTCTAGGTGACATCGGAATTGGACGTCGTTGGAAATGTCGACTCCGAGGATCCCAATACTCCCTGACATGGTAAGAGCTGTGTCTTGGAACTTCGGAGCCACAGTAAATGGGGTTTTTTTAGCGGTAAACGCGCAAACTTGTGTCTTTGTGGGGTTGAACCTGACTAGGTTATCCCGACCTCATAACGAGACTCGAGATAAAGTGTTCTGGATGTCAGACACAAGTTTTCCGCGACCTTCCAGTACCACAGAGCGAGGGATATTAGCACGGCCTGTGTAAAAAGTATCCCCAGTACTGTCATCCGCATAGCAATGCAGGTCGCCGATAGACAACATGTCATTGATATGCAGAAGGAACAGCGTTGGGGATAGCACAGAGCCTTGCGGGACGCCAGCGTTTATGTCCATGCCACAGACAACATAACCTAAAGACGTAGCTTTAGACAATTATTTCATTTAAACCGATGCTGCCAAAAATGCTGAGGTGCGGGCGGCGTAACATGAGCTAACTGTATTGTGATTCGTCGTTTCAAGGTCAATGAGGTGTAAAACAAAAATGTCCGCCGGTAGCTAGTGATTTCCGAATGTCGATAAAAGTATCGACGGTTACAATGTCTATCGCTTTCACAATTCGATATTTGTCAGTGACTTACCGACAAAATCGTAAATCCATATCCGTACTAATGCATACCATAAATGCGAAAGTATGTCTGTCAGTTTACTGAGTCTGTCTACACGCTTAAATCGCTAAACCAATTTAGATGAAATTTTGAATGGAGATTATTTAAGACCCGGGAAAGGACATATGTACGATATTTCATTCATCATCATCATCCCCGCAGATTAAGATATATTATGATACTAGCTTATGATGCTAGCTTGAAATGCATTATATATATAAAAAATATTTGTAATGTCTGTCTGCTGTGTCTTCATCTTCACATTTAAACCGGTTTAGATGAAATTTCGAATGGAGATAGTTTAAGACCCGGGAAAGGACAAGGATAGATAGTTATTTTATCATCATCATTCAAGCAGACAAAGTTGCGGTCAAATATTAATATCACAATATATCTTTTCTGAGACAATAAATAAAACAATTTTATAAAATATACTTTTATTTGTACAATCATTAACTCGTAGTTAAAAATTAAAGCTAAAATTAAGTTAAAGTTACCAAAAAAACTACCATTATAATACGTTATATATGTGAAATTCGTGTATATATTATTCGTTTTCGTTAATTTGAAATATTCCGGTTTAAAGTGTCGAGAACATATCACACTGCTAGGAGCAGGAAACCAATCATGTGACCGTTTTGTAGCATTCATCCACATTTCTTTCACGTTTGGGCATTTAGGGAAGATACACAATATTATTTAACATAATAGTATTTTTGAAAATTATACTTCTACACTTTACACTAAACCAGAATTTATTTGAGGATAATTGAATATAATCGTAATATCTTATCGATAGTAAACAGACTGTAGGCATAGACATCACTAGTTCGGATACGGAGACTCCACCGCAGAGTCTGTTGCTTGGTACGATTGAGAATAAAGATTTTAATTTATCTTTAATTACCTTATCGATAGTAAACAAACATACTCTACGGTCATCCCTAGTTCAGACGGCCTACCTGCTCGTTACGCTAGACAAGGAGGGAGTTATACTTCGTGCAAAGTATTAGAAAGAGACTTTGTAAAAAGACATCAACGATTGCACTAGATTTTACGCTTAAACAATTTTTAATTTTAATTGAATTTTTAATAAAAATTGCTCACTTGTGAAACGAAATACCATCTTTTTGCACACTAGATGTTTTTGTATTCTTGCTACACAATTTCACGCAACAGTAATGCATTTTGCATGACGTAAATAACGTTAAAACTTTCGTAATTACCTCATGAACGCCGGCCGCAGACTGAAGTTAGCAATGGAGGCGTGGCTCTAATATGGAGTGAATTCACCGTATGCGTGACAGAGGGGGTCGCCCGGCTATGCTACGTCTTGAGGTTATGTTGTCTGTGGTCCATGCTATCAGAGCAGCTACCGTCTACTACGGCACGAATGCGTCTGCCGGACAAAAACCTAGCAATCCATCTGCATAATCCCTCGGGCAGTCCATAAGATAGCAACTTCGACAAAAGGCCCCTATGCCAGACCCGATCGAACGCCTTCGCTATATCTAGGCTGACTGCCAAAGCCTCGCCTTGGCTGTATCTCATAAATCGTCATAGTTAATATTTTTACAGATTATGTATTTCTGTTACTGCTATAATCCCATACAACATACATTAATTACATCATTTTTGTTACTTTAATGGTGCAGAACTTATCATTTTAAAATACGAGGTGTTTGGGATAACGATGTAGGAATTTCTGGAGATGGTAAAGGAGACTAATTGGAAGAGTTTGAACCCTATTTACCTTAGTCCAATACAGTTTTTTTTTTAAATAAAAAAAATTGTACTCACACTTGCCTACTAACTACAAGAAACTTATTTTGCTTGGTGACGGCGTTCAACAATTGATCGACGATAACTTTTAAACTAATTGCTATTTTGTAGTACTTTTTTTTGTAATCAAAACCTAGAAAATCAAGCATGTTTTTACACGAATAGGAAGACTCATATCCCGACTACTTTTTTTCACAGGCTGATAAAGTTTAATTTACTGTTAGAAATCAGTAATGATGAACTAGAAAAATTATTTAAAAAAATGGCAAGTGGGAGTTCAATTTTTTATTTATTTATTACTCAACTAATTGTTATATTAATTATAAAAAATCAATCCTATTTATTGCATATTTTGTTTTAAATTTAACTTTTAAAGTATATTTTTGGTATAAAACTAAACATTTTGAAAAACGTGATTTAAAAAAAATCTGTCACATATTGGACTAAGGTAAATAGGGTTCAAACTCTTCCAATTAGTCTCCTTTACCACCTCCAGAAATTCCTACATCGTTATCCCAAACACCCTGTATACTCGTTAATTTACGAGTTCAAATTTTAACAATATTTAATGTGCACTAGTAGAAAAAATTAAAAATATCATTGAAAACATTAAAGTTTTCTATAGGAAATTTTACCTGAGAACGTTCGCGGAGAGAATTTTCGGTAATTTACGCCCGTAATTTACCGTAATTTTGGTAATAAACTAGTTCCCGCCCACGGATGTTTTTGAAAATTTCTACATAAGTCATGGCTAGTCAACTAAATACTATCCTGGAAAAATAATAATGAAAATGTGTGTATTTAGACAACTTTCTCATTAATTACCGATATTGGTAATCTTACCGAGAAAGTTACCACAAGATTCTCTTAATTCTCGTAAATTACGGTAACGGCACATCACTAGTCCAATCTATAACTTCCCAGCAATAATGTCCCAACTAGAGTTACACCATTCTCGAAAACATCGCCTTCGCATGAGAAACGTTTTCACTCAATTAATAATGTAGAATTTTCTCGAGAACGATGCAGTTCTCTAAATATTGACTAACAAATTCTAGTCATTAAATTATTAACGCCAATGGAATAATAAACTCGAGCTCAACTTTGAAATTACAGATCTTTTGGGCTAATAATTGTTATTCTGCACGATAGTTCTTAGTTTTTTTAAAGCCAAGAACCTTCTTACCTATAATTCTTAAATATATAAAATAAGAATAATCCTTTCTTAAATATGTTAACGACGTTTTATTTTTTTGCATTTTGCTCTAGTTCTCTCATTACGCAATTCCGTAAACTTTAGGTAAACAAAATATTTTTACTTGTGTATGGTCTCATACATTCCCGTACAGTACCACAGTCCGTGTGTTCACAGCTCTAGTGTAAAGTAAGGTAGACTTCTAGCCGTAACTAGATATACAGTGCGAGATTACTTGTGGTAGCGAATATCAATGGTTTATCATTTATTTTTATTTCAAATAACAAGTGTCTGTTGAAATTTGATGTATTAAAGTATATTTTCTAGACAAATTGTGGTTTCATTTGTTTGTGAAAATTCATTATGAGGTTGTTATTATACTATCTTTGTTACCAATTGCATAGATGAAAATTACCCAAGAAAACCTAAAAATGCCTATGGGTGGTAAGGGCCTAAGGGTGAACTGAGGGCTTATACTGCTTAGGCCAGCCGTACACCTGTAAGTTCTTACGTAAGTTATAGGGACGGAACCACGGAATAATAAAAACAGTACTGTTAAACTGTTTTTTCTGTTCTGTGGACGGAACCTATACTAAGGAATGAGAGATGAATATCACTATCTCATTCCTTAGCATAGCCCCGTCCCTATAACTTACGTAAGAACATACAGGTGTACGGCTGGCCTTAGAGTGACCTTTCGTTCGAATCGCTTACATACATTTATCACTTACCATATACGAATGCAGAATGGCATCTTGGCTAGCCATGCAGATTTGTAGATTAACATCTTCGCTGCGGCAATAAGCTTAACTCATAATTAACCATACTTTGTACGGGGTCGAAAGACCCCCTACCGCATTGAACGTGTTAACTCTTCGTATGTCTAAGCGTATTCGCGACACACGAGGGGTTAAATGATTCAAATACCTACAGTAGGTAGGTGCACGAGTATTTGAATGACGCGATTCAGATTACGACCTATGCGATGTGTCAGTTTCAGTAGAATAACTGTCAAAAACTGACAAGCCGAACCTAAATTGAATCGCATTTAAGTGATCATGGTAGGTAGCCCCCTATGGTAAATACACATCCGACATAACATAGACGTACACAATATTGTGCTGTGCCCTTTGAACGACTGAAGAACAACTACTTAAAGCTGATGAAATCTTTCACTAATTGTCACTCATGGTCCTAGAATGGCCTAGGGTTCCAATTGGTATATGTACCTACTTTTGCAACCTATGGTACTGTCACCTCACCGTCAATAGGTTTCTTATACCACGACGCGCGCGACGGCCCCAAAATTATCTGACACAGCCTTTGGTCTAATAAGGCGACCAGCGGCGAGCGAATCCATGAGTTGGAGCGGGATACCGATGTGGGTACTCCCTCCCGCACGTATGGTTTTCCGCTAAGCCGGTCGCCTTAAACCAATCTGGCCGTGGCATTACGACTCGGCGTTTTATTTGTTCATTGTGGGGTTGGCACTAGTGATGTGCCGTTACCGTAATTTACGAGAATTAAGAGAATCTTGTGGTAACTTTCTCGGTAAGATTACCAATATCGGTAATTAATGAGAAAGTTGTCTAAATACACACATTTTCATTATTATTTTTCCAGGATAGTATTTAGTTGACTAGCCATGACTTATGTAGAAATTTTCAAAAACATCCGTGGGCGGGAACTAGTTTATTACCAAAATTACGGTAAATTACGGGCGTAAATTACCGAAAATTCTCTCCGCGAACGTTCTCAGGTAAAATTTCCTATAGAAAACTTTAATGTTTTCAATGATATTTTTAATTTTTTCTACTAGTGCACATTAAATATTGTTAAAATTTGAACTCGTAAATTAACGAGTATACAGGGTGTTTGGGATAACGATGTAGGAATTTCTGGAGGTGGTAAAGGAGACTAATTGGAAGAGTTTGAACCCTATTTACCTTAGTCCAATATGTGACAGATTTTTTTTAAATCACGTTTTTCAAAATGTTTAGTTTTATACCAAAAATATACTTTAAAAGTTAAATTTAAAACAAAATATGCAATAAATAGGATTGATTTTTTATAATTAATATAACAATTAGTTGAGTAATAAATAAATAAAAAATTGAACTCCCACTTGCCATTTTTTTAAATAATTTTTCTAGTTCATCATTACTGATTTCTAACAGTAAATTAAACTTTATCAGCCTGTGAAAAAAAGTAGTCGGGATATGAGTCTTCCTATTCGTGTAAAAACATGCTTGATTTTCTAGGTTTTGATTACAAAAAAAAGTACTACAAAATAGCAATTAGTTTAAAAGTTATCGTCGATCAATTGTTGAACGCCGTCACCAAGCAAAATAAGTTTCTTGTAGTTAGTAGGCAAGTGTGAGTACAATTTTTTTTATTTAAAAAAAAAACTGTATTGGACTAAGGTAAATAGGGTTCAAACTCTTCCAATTAGTCTCCTTTACCATCTCCAGAAATTCCTACATCGTTATCCCAAACACCTCGTATTTTAAAATGATAAGTTCTGCACCATTAAAGTAACAAAAATGATGTAATTAATGTATGTTGTATGGGATTATAGCAGTAACAGAAATACATAATCTGTAAAAATATTAACTATGACGATTTATGAGATACAGCCAAGGCGAGGCTTTGGCAGTCAGCCTAGATATAGCGAAGGCGTTCGATCGGGTCTGGCATAGGGGCCTTTTGTCGAAGTTGCTATCTTATGGACTGCCCGAGGGATTATGCAGATGGATTGCTAGGTTTTTGTCCGGCAGACGCATTCGTGCCGTAGTAGACGGTAGCTGCTCTGATAGCATGGACCACAGACAACATAACCTCAAGACGTAGCATAGCCGGGCGACCCCCTCTGTCACGCATACGGTGAATTCACTCCATATTAGAGCCACGCCTCCATTGCTAACTTCAGTCTGCGGCCGGCGTTCATGAGGTAATTACGAAAGTTTTAACGTTATTTACGTCATGCAAAATGCATTACTGTTGCGTGAAATTGTGTAGCAAGAATACAAAAACATCTAGTGTGCAAAAAGATGGTATTTCGTTTCACAAGTGAGCAATTTTTATTAAAAATTCAATTAAAATTAAAAATTGTTTAAGCGTAAAATCTAGTGCAATCGTTGATGTCTTTTTACAAAGTCTCTTTCTAATACTTTGCACGAAGTATAACTCCCTCCTTGTCTAGCGTAACGAGCAGGTAGGCCGTCTGAACTAGGGATGACCGTAGAGTATGTTTGTTTACTATCGATAAGGTAATTAAAGATAAATTAAAATCTTTATTCTCAATCGTACCAAGCAACAGACTCTGCGGTGGAGTCTCCGTATCCGAACTAGTGATGTCTATGCCTACAGTCTGTTTACTATCGATAAGATATTACGATTATATTCAATTATCCTCAAATAAATTCTGGTTTAGTGTAAAGTGTAGAAGTATAATTTTCAAAAATACTATTATGTTAAATAATATTGTGTATCTTCCCTAAATGCCCAAACGTGAAAGAAATGTGGATGAATGCTACAAAACGGTCACATGATTGGTTTCCTGCTCCTAGCAGTGTGATATGTTCTCGACACTTTAAACCGGAATATTTCAAATTAACGAAAACGAATAATATATACACGAATTTCACATATATAACGTATTATAATGGTAGTTTTTTTGGTAACTTTAACTTAATTTTAGCTTTAATTTTTAACTACGAGTTAATGATTGTACAAATAAAAGTATATTTTATAAAATTGTTTTATTTATTGTCTCAGAAAAGATATATTGTGATATTAATATTTGACCGCAACTTTGTCTGCTTGAATGATGATGATAAAATAACTATCTATCCTTGTCCTTTCCCGGGTCTTAAACTATCTCCATTCGAAATTTCATCTAAACCGGTTTAAATGTGAAGATGAAGACACAGCAGACAGACATTACAAATATTTTTTATATATATATAATGCATTTCAAGCTAGCATCATAAGCTAGTATCATAATATATCTTAATCTGCGGGGATGATGATGATGAATGAAATATCGTACATATGTCCTTTCCCGGGTCTTAAATAATCTCCATTCAAAATTTCATCTAAATTGGTTTAGCGATTTAAGCGTGTAGACAGACTCAGTAAACTGACAGACATACTTTCGCATTTATGGTATGCATTAGTACGGATATGGATTTACGATTTTGTCGGTAAGTCACTGACAAATATCGAATTGTGAAAGCGATAGACATTGTAACCGTCGATACTTTTATCGACATTCGGAAATCACTAGCTACCGGCGGACATTTTTGTTTTACACCTCATTGACCTTGAAACGACGAATCACAATACAGTTAGCTCATGTTACGCCGCCCGCACCTCAGCATTTTTGGCAGCATCGGTTTAAATGAAATAATTGTCTAAAGCTACGTCTTTAGGTTATGTTGT
>JALPQI010017751.1:0-27454 GCA_025490895.1 Thaumatotibia leucotreta | reverse complement strand
AAGATTTTTGAATTTCACGCTAATTGGGTGTTCCTAAAAGTGAGAATGCCCAGTGCTTCCACGTTCTGTGTGGGCGTAGGTATATGTCTGTGTCATCCTTCTATTTATGTTCACAGGAGCAGCCTCACTCATTGGATATTGCCGATATTGGCAATATTTCGCCAACTAGTTTGGCCAGACCGCCATTTCATTAAAAGAAGAAGAAGACTCCACACTTGCGTTCACCGCTTCGCGCCGCGATTGTCTCCCAAATGTAAGCGGCCTTACTTATTCCTAGAAACCTCCCTAAGGTCCAGTATTACCGCACCGCACCGTTTCGCGATCCATTAACGGTTCTGGGAAAGGGCAGTATCGACCCAAAGATATGATAGGTAGGTATTAGAAGAAAATTGGACTTGGAATGATTCGAAAAAAAAAATGATTTAGATATGATACAGGTGTAGTGAGAAATTACTTGCCTTCGGACACGTTCGTAAACACATGCTGTTTCAGGCAGTGTCACCGAGTCTGACTGAAGTAGCATGACAGCTATTACTGTCAGTCTCAGTGAGATAGACTGAAACAGCATGACGTTGACGAACGTTTCCGAAGGCAAGTCATTTCTCACTACATCTGTACTTGTGTTATCACTATCAGTCCTAACTAATAGAGTCACCACAAAAGACACACTCAAATACACTTACAGGTACACGTGTGTGTTTGTCAATCTCTGGGTTCTTGCAGTCCATTCACTTGCTCACGGGTTGTCTGGATTGGAAGATATAACTTATATATCTCCGTTTCGTTGTGTGTTTCGTCTGTGTGTAGTTAAACGTTTGTGATTTTCCGTACCATAGCGCGCCTATTTTATTAACAATGAGTTCTTGTTTTGTTTACAGCTTTTCCATTTTTAGTGAGGGATAAGACAATAAAGCCACCACTCTCGTCGTGACGTACGGGTCGGATGCGCGACAGATCGCTCCGCAGTTTATTAAACATTAATATTCAAAATGTCGCTTACAAATATCGGAAGTGATGTGCAAAAAGTGCTCCAACATGTGAACAAACTAATGGATAAAGTGAATAAGTTAGAAATCATTATCAGTGACCAAAATGTGAAAATATCAAATCTGTCTAAATTAACTCAAGAGTTAACATGCAAGATGGACGGAAACCAACCTACCCCCAAGTCTCAGATTAAAAAGCCAACGGTCACACCGACACTCGTCCAGCCGCGTCCCCCGCGGCTGGCGCGTGTTAACGCAACCGCAACCTTAAACCGTACGGCACAGAGTAGAAAATCTAATATTGCTGCAACACCTCCGACACCGGTTTCAAATACAACCGACGATGATATATCCGTTGAAACTAAACAGGAGATACTCGTACCTACATTACCAGAATTAGTTAACACAACCGAACCTCAAATAATCGCTGAATCCCAGTACAGCGCTCCCCCCGAACCGGCGGCAGAGATCCCATCACCATCGCCAATAATTTCTGATCTATCCGAAAATAATGATGACACGCAAACATGGAAATTGGTACAGCCAAGAAAGAAAAACCGAAAAAACATACACAGAACTGTTATCAAAGGCACCGGATCGGCTGATTCTGAACTGCAGTCAATGGAGAGAATGAGACGTATTCATGCTTGTCGTTTCGAGCCCCTGACGACACCCGAAATCTTACTGCGATATATGAACAAGAAAAATAAATGTGATAAATACAAGGTTGAACAGCTTACACTAAAACATAGTTACTATGCATCATTCTCAATAACGCTACCTACGGACAAATATGACTATTTTATGACCCCTAGCAGCTGGCCGGTTGGAGTTGAAGTAAGTGAGTGGTTTCGTGGTGGATCCTGGAAAGGAAGACCCGGGCCCGTCAGTGCCTCTATCAGCCCGAGTGACTAAGCATAAGAAGACCATCAAAGGAGTCAAACAAATAAACGTTATTATTTATTTATTTATTTAAAACTTTATTGCACAAAAGGAAAAAAAAATGTACAAAAGGCGGACTTAATGCTATGAAGCATTCTCTACCAGTCAACCTTCGGGCAAAGCAGAGAACATGTAGGCGGTGCAAGAAACAGAACAAAGCGGGTAACAGAATTAGAAGTAATTTTTGGAATTTAATATTCTAATTACAAATACTATACTAGACGTGTGCGCCGATGTCAAAATGGTCGGCGGCGGCGTTTGCCAAAAAGTCGGCGGCGGCGGCGTGATTTCGGCGTGAAATCGGCGTGAAGGTCACGTGAATATAAAAGCGGAATTACATCGTATTCTTTGTTATAATTGAGATAAATACAATATAAATGTTCAATGAACACCACTAATGACCACCTTAACCACCATCTGATCAATAGATAACAGTTTTCTCTTCCGATCATATTCTAAAGCTTGTCCACGAAATTAAGTAGCCAACGTAAAATCAGTCTCCCCTGTTCTACAATAGTCCCATGTAGTTCTAACAGCCATGGGACCGTAAATTGATTCATTTTATGTTTAACAATCCAATATCCAAAAGCATTCGATTAAAAGTCGTCAAAATCAAAATAACTTCAGATAATGCTTAATACAAAAGTTCACGCCCAAAAAAGACCGATCTTCCGAGACGATCTTAACAATATTACACTTGAAACAGTTAATTAAAATTGTAGACACGAGATTCACAATTTATTATCCTAGTATCGGTTAGTGTGGGTTCCGGCGCAATAGGAGTACTGCTGACCAAATCTTCCTCCTGAAGCTACTTATGGAGAAGAAGTGGGAGTATGGCCAGGAAATCCACTCTCTCTTTGTAGACTTTGCCAAAGCTTACGACAGTGTCAACAGAGAGTCACTCTTCTCCATACTTAGGAACTTTATGCTCCTAGATAAACTTATACAAATGATTATCGTTGCTACTGGTGTAAGTAGGATGCGGGTCAAGGCAGGAGGAGAGTTGACGGACGAGTTTGAGGTCGTTGCTGGTCTTAAGCAGGGGGATGCGCTGTCGCCCATGCTGTTCAACTTGGCACTCGAGTACGTGATACGAAGAATAGAATGGCTAGACGGCGGAGTCATGTTGAACGGTCTGCATAAGATAGTTGGGTACACGGATGATCTCGCCTTGCTTGGAGAGAACAAGAGGACTGTTGTGGAGAGGGCTAGGGCCCTTGCGGAAGAGGGCTTGCCAGTCGGACTCAAAATCAGCAAGGAAAAGACCGTATATCTGTACATGCGGAGGCACAGGAACGTCCTGGAGCCTAGAGAAGAGCTGAATGTGGATGATGTATCCTATCAAGGGGTAGAGAAGTTCAAATACCTGGGCTGCGTGGTAAATGACACAAACTGCAGGGAAGAGGAGATTGAACTTCGCATCCAGGGCGCCCTTAGATGCACAGCAGCTCTCCATAAGGTGTTAGTGTCCAAGATCATGCACCGGAGGACCAAGATTTGCATTTACAAAACTATCATTAGACCGATCTTAATGTATCGACGCTCACCTTGAAAGAAGAGAATAAGCTACTTGTTGCGGAGAGAAAAATCTTCCGCAAAATTCTCGGACCTACCCAGAGACCTGACGGTAGTCGGAGAATCCGAAAAAACCAAGAGCTGGAGGACATCATTTCTGAGCCCAACATCATTGGTGAGATTAAATCCGCAAAGCTTCGCTGGCTCGGACATGTGTTTAGGATGCCAGTTGGCAGAGCGGTGAAGAAGGCCTTCCTGGGAAGACCCAGTGGACGCAGACCGGTTGGTAGGCCAAGATACCGCTGGAAAGACGAGGTGGAGAAGGACCTACGCGCCCTGAATGCAGAGAACTGGGAGGAGATCGCCCAGAACCGGGCGCATTGGCGCAAACTCGTATCGGAGGCCAAGATCCACTTTGGGTCGCTGAGCCAGCGGAGTAAGTAAGTATCGGTATTGTAATTTAGTTAAGACCCATTGGGAAACTAAATGACCCGAAATGGTTAAAATAAGAAGAAACACTGCTAAAATTGAAGTACCTTGAATTGAAGTTTCAGTTATTCTACGACTCTCAACATTCCTATTTCAATCTCGTAGGGAACGCCTCTTTCCATCAATTAAATAGCTCATTGAGTGATCTTTTTACTAAGCCTATAGTTACCTACCACTTTAGAGCCGTAAGTAACACTTGGTCGAAGAATTTCGTTTTGAAATATAAGTACTGCGGGATATTAAAAATATTTTTCTATTTTTTATTTATTTATTTACCTATATTATATGTATACAGAGCCAGATGTCTCTTTGTACATTCAAGCTATCATTTAATAAACTTCCAATATATTGAATGAGAAGATATTGTGCTGTCCGGCACTACTTTACTATTGACCTTTTCCTCAAAGTTAGATCCACCCAACTGGTCCAGCTGTCTGTCTCCGGTACACATATATTCGTCGACTTTGAGCTTAGATCTTGACTGGAGTTTGTATCTCAAAGTCTAGATATTTCATATGGTCTTCGTTGATCTTCGTTGTATCTTAAGCCCAACGCATTCAGGGGCTCTACAGACATCTATGAGTATAGTGCTCAAGTTCTCAGCCATAATTACTTTATAGTCGGCGAACCGAACGTGGGTGGTAGAACTGATATACTCGCTATTGATGTTGATGACAAAGCCCTATCCAGACCAAAATCTTGAAGACATCTCCCAAAGCAACCAAAAACAGTTTTGACATACTGCAATACTCCTCAGTGCAATGGTATGGGTTTCGAATACCGGTCTTGGAGACGAACTGGACGCTACAATATAAGTACCAGTAGTCTACTTGGCTTACTTGTTCTACTGTTTGTTGGTTACTTGTTCATTGGACACATAACCCACAAACTTGGAAGACCTGCAAAAACTTATTGTCTCGGGAAAGTTTAGAAGGAAAAGACCGACCCCATGCACTAGACAGACCAGATCCGCACCACATTCAACATTCAGGTTGCTGAAGCGGTCCACGCTGCCAAAGATGGGGGCCGTTGGCGGAAGATCGTAAAAGAGAAATTGATGGCTTGATAATCACGACCCCCGGCATTGTGGTATCGGCGCAAGAGGAAAAGTTTACTTGGTACCGCTGGAAATAAGGTACATATAGTATTTGATTATGAATAGGGGGTAACCCCTTATTTATAAACGTCTCGATCGATTCAAATGCTTCTTAGGCCACGAACGTTAAGCAGAGGGGCAAGTCATACCTCTCGGTCTTCTGTATAACCTGACGTTACTTGCGCAAATACCAAAATCGGCTTGTTCGGGAGGCTGGATGTCGTCGAGCCTAAGTATCTACGTGTAATAAGTGATGACTGATGACACTCGATAGGCTGATATTTTATTTCCTGTATATGAGCATTATGTAAATAAATAAATAAAGCAAATATGAAGCTTAGTATTTAGTAATTAACCCATAAGAAATAAGTCTGTTATTCAGTCAAGGCCACGCCGATTTCACGCCGACCATTAGTCGGCGGCGGCGGCGTGGGGAAAAAGGTCGGCGGCGGCGTGACGCCGGCGCGGCGCACACGTCTATACTATACACACATAAGGGAATAAAATACATATACATACATAAACATACATATACATAAGATATCAGATGAAACTTACAATTGAGACACTAAGAACTTGCCATTCTGCCAGCAAAGTATTTACCTAAAGATTTTTTAAATGAGAACCTACTGGGGCATTGTCTTATCTTATCGTTATTCACCAAAACATAAACCGTTTAGCCCATAAAACCTATAGACTGGAATGCGAACTGCAACTACGTAATCCTATTGTAGATGTAGTCTGCCTAACGGAGCATTGGCTTCAGGCCAACCAGCTAAGCACCGTGAACATCCTCAACTACACCCTTCGTGCTCAATACTCGAGAGTCTCGCGCCGCGGCGGAGGTGCCTGTATTTACGCCAGAACCGGTCTAGCAACGTTTGAGCGCCCAGAAGTTGGACTCCTATCTGTTGAGATGCATTTTGAAGCCTGTGCCATCGAGTGCATCGGCGCCGACCTCATCATCGTGTGCATTTACAGACCTCCTAGTGGTGACGTACAATTATATTTAAGTAAGCTAATTGAATTATTTAATATGTCAATCATGCAGAATTATAAGATCTTATTAGTAGGTGATATTAATATAGATTTATTGACAAAATGTAACCTCACATGCGAAATTAATGATATAATTAAACAGTATGGATTCAGACAGCTAATTAAAATGCCTACCAGAATAGGCATTACATCTAGCACTTGTATAGATCATGCACTTACAAATGTTTTGAAATCCGACATTCATAATGTAACTTGTTTTGAACTTGAGTTGTCGGATCACTTTTGCATAAATGTTTCTATAAATATTAAAAATAACATAAATAATCAAAATCATGTATTAAAAAGAACCTTTTCTAATAATAATTTGAATAATTTTATTTATAACCTTGAACAGTATAATTGGGATGGAATTTGTTATAAACATACATGTCCCGCTGCTAAGACGGGTTTAGTTATGAATGTAATAAAACATTATTTTGACATATGTTTCCCACTTAAAAAACAGATAGCAAAAAACAATGCCAGTGTATGGGTTACCGAAACGGTTCGACAAATTCGTTATCAATTGCGCAAACTAAAATTAGAAATATCTAAAACACCTAAAGACTTCGAGTTACGCCGGACCCTAGGAAAAATAGAAGCACTTTATTTTTCCTCGTTGAAGACTGCTCGTTGTGAATATGTAAATGGGCAGATAGCTAGCTCAAAGGAAAATATATCTCGGTGCATATGGCGCGTAATTGCCTCTGAAACATGTAAAAATCCAAATAATAATTTAAGTGCCATAAACATGTTTATGTCTAAATCAGCTGGTGAGAGTGATACTGATCGCGCCATCGCTGCCGCCGACCGTCTGAACAGGTACTATACACAAACAAATGCTAACAATGCGAAACCGTGTATTCGCTGCTCTCTTACCTATTTGGATAATTATTTACCAATATCTGTGCCTACATTTCAGTTTGAACCCTATTGTCTAGCTGATATGGTCAAAGCTCTTAAGTCAATAAAACGAAAAAAAGAGAGAAATAAATACATAAATGACATGTCCACCTGCGTACTAGATTACCTACCGCCGGTGGTCGTGTCTTTGTTCCTACTATTGTTTAATGAGTGCCTACTTTGTGGTACTTTGTGTTTCTGGTAGGCATTTTAATTAGCTGTCTGAATCCATACTGTTTAATTATATCATTAATTTCGCATGTGAGGTTACATTTTGTCAATAAATCTATATTAATATCACCTACTAATAAGATCTTATAATTCTGCATGATTGACATATTAAATAATTCAATTAGCTTACTTAAATATAATTGTACGTCACCACTAGGAGGTCTGTAAATGCACACGATGATGAGGTCGGCGCCGATGCACTCGATGGCACAGGCTTCAAAATGCATCTCAACAGATAGGAGTCCAACTTCTGGGCGCTCAAACGTTGCTAGACCGGTTCTGGCGTAAATACAGGCACCTCCGCCGCGGCGCGAGACTCTCGAGTATTGAGCACGAAGGGTGTAGTTGAGGATGTTCACGGTGCTTAGCTGGTTGGCCTGAAGCCAATGCTCCGTTAGGCAGACTACATCTACAATAGGATTACGTAGTTGCAGTTCGCATTCCAGTCTATAGGTTTTATGGGCTAAACGGTTTATGTTTTGGTGAATAACGATAAGATAAGACAATGCCCCAGTAGGTTCTCATTTAAAAAATCTTTAGGTAAATACTTTGCTGGCAGAATGGCAAGTTCTTAGTGTCTCAATTGTAAGTTTCATCTGATATCTTATGTATATGTATGTTTATGTATGTATATGTATTTTATTCCCTTATGTGTGTATAGTATTTGTAATTAGAATATTAAATTCCAAAAATTACTTCTAATTCTGTTACCCGCTTTGTTCTGTTTCTTGCACCGTCCTTTACAGTAGTCCTTCCAGACGCCAACGATCTGTCTTATCTCTGTGATGGTGTTTCCTGATGGATCCTCAATAGCCCAAGTTTTCGGTTTGAACTGGCGGGTTATAAGTCTGATTTTCATATGCAAGTCCTTTGTCTCAAACTTTTGAGAATGGCGCTCAACCTCTTCACACACTGATTGCAGCGCTGTATTGCGATCTCGACGACAAGCGGCTTGTATAGTGGCACTCATGTTATTCAGGTCTTGCACCGTGGCGCCGCTAGCTTTCAAGTCTCTACGTTTCTCTATCAATTTCCAGGTATCAACTGTCATCCAATGTTGTCTCTTTTTAGGTCCGTGACCAGGCTGCGATTCACGCGCAGCATCTTTTATTAACTGTACGGTGGATTTCCAAAGGTGGTCGATATTTCCTTCGCTGCTACAGTTTTCGTGCCAGTGATGCTCTTTCTCTTGAATCGAATGAATAAACGAGTCCTTATCAAGTATTTCAAGACGTTTTACCATTTTCTTGCATATGGGTTTGCGCAATCTAATTCTCATGTTACATATGAGTAGCTGGTGGTCGGACATAATATCGGCTCCCGGTAGTGTGTGTGCGTTGGTTACTGAGCTTCTCCATCTTGTTCTGATCAGTATATAGTCGATCTGGTTGCGGTATTGTCCGTTTGGAGAGGTCCAAGTATAAAGTCTTCGTGGGTGGTGTTTGAAGACCGTATTCATAATCGTAAAGTTGTTATCTGCGGCGAACTGGACAAGGCGCTCTCCTCTATTGTTCCTGCAGCCCAGCCCGTACTGACCTACGATATGTCCTAGATCGACATCTAGAGCGGTTGTTCCCACCTTCGCGTTAAAATCACCAATAACCATCAGTATCTCTCTCTTTGGGATGTTTCCGATACACACTTCAAGTTGGCTATAAAAGTCCTCGATCTCTTCTTCGGTAGCGGCACTTGTAGGGGCGTATACCTGGATGATATTCAATGCGCATGGTGAAGCACTGAGTTTCATAGTAATGATCCTCTCGTTGACAGGGTTGTAACCCAGGACAGATCCCGTCCAGGACTTGGGTATTGCAATAGCCACTCCGGCAAAACTAGATGACTGGTTTCCTGAGAAAAAGATAGTGTGTTTCTCCAGGTTTCTGTGTCCACTGTCTTTCCAATGTGTTTCGCTTAGCCCAGTTATCACAGTGTTGCATCGCTCTAGTTCTTGATCCAGTACATGGAGCTTGCCGTCGTCGTTGAGGCCTCTAACATTCCATGTTCCGATGCGCATGCCATGGCGTAGTTGGAGTTTGTCTCTTCCAGTAGCATAGTTTCCATGGGGCGTCTGGTCGCCTGCGACCCCATGGCCGGTAACCAATTTCACACCCTGGTTCCCGGACAACACAGAGCGCCGGTCGCTACGCGGATCACATGGCATACCTGTTTTCTTAAACGACTTTTTCATGACTCTCGTGGGATATTAGTGCAGTGGTTTCCCGTTGCCTTCTGCACCATTACTTTTAGGGGGTATTTGGTCCCCAAGGTTTATGACGCCTCTACGGTACAGGTTGCCCTGCCGGGTGTATGGTTATACCGCCATCGCTCGGTCGCCAGAGCCCCGTTGGTTCTCTAGCAGGGAGCACCACGGCAACAAGTTCGTCGCCGCCGCCATCCGGCGCGTGCAGGTGGGGTTGACAATAGGGCCGGTGTAGGTGTTATTCCGATCTCCCCTTACTCCCTCCACAAAGTAGGCACTCATCGGCACTTGAAAAAAATTTCCGGCCAATATCTATAATCCCCATTATGTCTAAAGTGTTTGAATATCTTATGAGTTCATCACTAATGAGATATTTCATATGTAATGGTCTATTAAACGAGCAACAGTATGCCTATCGCGCAGGGCGGTCCACGACGGACGCGACACGTGACGTAGTGGCGCGGACGCTTGCTCACCTCGACGCCGGGCGACAGGTCGCAGCTATCTTCTGTGACCTGTCGCGCGCCTTCGAGATGATCAACCATTCTTTGCTACTTGATAAATTATCTAGGTATGGGGTCTGTGGCCAGTTTCATAGTACTATACGCTCCTTTCTAAATAACCGCAAACAGAGTACGTGCGTCATTGATTCCAAATCGAACTTGGAAAGCATAGGCAGCATATCTGTACCGCAGGGGTCAACAATGGGAAATGTCCTATTTTTGATTCTAGTAAATGACATATCTTCTGCTAGTCCGGATTTGGAGTTCATAACGTACGCCGACGATACCTGCATCTTGGTAAGTGCTGACAATTTTCAAATCTTAAATTCTAAGGTCGAATTTGCTATGCTGCGAATATCCAAATGGTTTGCTGCGAACGGTATGTTATTGAATTTGGAAAAAACCAATATTATGCATTTTCAGCTTAGACAAAATTTAAACTACAAACTAAACATAAAGCTAAATAACATCGAGGTGCCACAAGTTAAAGAGGTAAAATACTTGGGCTTCATCCTGGATTCCGGTCTCACGTGGTCTGCTCACATCGACCGTATGTGCGACAAACTGTCTTCCGCATGTTACGCGCTTTCCAGAATAGCACCAACTTTATCGCATGAAAATGTAAAAAAAGCCTACTATGGATATTTCCATTCCGTTCTTATTATGGGTGCGGACCTGTGGGCAACGGCTGCCGACCGCGAAAGGCCTTTCAAATTACAAAAACGCGCCGTTCGTATTATTAGCGGAAAGTCATACGACCACCCCGCGAAACAATTATTTAAAGAACTTAAGTTACTCACTCTTCCTAGTGTTTTCATATTAACCGCATGTAAATATGTTCGGTCGAATTTGGATCAGCACACGTCCCATTCGCAGGCTCGTAGAAAAAACCGGTTGATTGTCCCGCGGCGCAGGACCGCAAAGGCCCGAAAGTCACTGGTAGTCTTAGGTGTAAAATTATATAACTTAATACCCGAGGTAATAAAGCTATCAAGAACGGAAAAAATGTTTGAACGAAAACTTAAAACATTGCTAATCGATTTGGCATGTTATAGTGTTGACGAGTTTGTCGAAGCGTGCACTGCATCGAAGTAACCTTTGACATCTGTTTGTAATGAAGTGCTAACAATTATAACTACCTATTTAACTTATAGCAAATGCGTAATGTAATCTAAATACTTAATTCAATGTTAGCATATGTATGAATATGTGTGTGTGTTATTAAATGTATAACGTTGCCTCATAAAAATTACCTTTTATAATTATGTAACCTAGTAACCTACTGACCTGTAATTGACTTGTAAAACATTGGCTTTTATCAATAAATATCTTGTATCTTGATTCTAAGTGGAATCTTGAGAGTAATGAGGGAGGAATTCAAGCGTCACCGCCCTTATTGCTTTTTATACCACCTATGACAATAATAAAGAATATAATCATTATATATTTATACATATACCTAATGGACTTCGAAGAAATCGTAATCGATTATACTGTACAGTCGAAGACAAAATAAGGGGTATACAAAAACGTTCAAAAATATGTCCCAGTGCACTCTAATTCTGTGTAATAAGAACGTCGTAACATATTTATGAACGGATTCTTTCGATACTTATTTTTGCACTTGACTGTACCTACGTACTATTACTTTTTTATATTCTATTGTAATTCATCTTCATCATCAACACCATCATTGTAATTAGAAAATCCATGACCAGAAAAGTGCCACTTTGTTCTTTCCTAGCAGAGAAGAAAAACCCGTAGGTAGCTTTGACTCAAAGGTAGGTAGCTATTCGAATAGGTTCTGTGAAAAAACTTAAATGTAAGTCACTTTTTGTATGTAGTGGTGACCAGTAGTGACCTATTTAAATAGACAATACATGTTTAAAATGCGTCTACTGCTAATAGAAAGCGTATACCTACCATTCGTCAGTAGAATCCATAAAACGAAAAATAAACGAACCTAAAAACTTGCATTAGGTACCTATTGTTACGCCGGTGGCATGATAAAAACTACAAATATGATTTTAGACACGTTAGAAGCGTTTTCAGCAGGCTGAAATGCGTTTTCAGGCCGTTTCAGAAGGTCCTCTTTCACATACTACAAAATCAAATATTCACCCCAGATACCGTCGTTTTCAGGCGCCTGAAACATGTCTTCAGGCCGTTTCAGGATACCCTCTATCCGATGGTGCAATAACCTGAAAACCCGTTTTCAGGCGTTTTCAGGACCCCTTTTGGGCCTCTCAAGTACAAATCGGTATATAGCTAAATTTCCCATAGGAGTGAAAGAGAAAGCACTATTAGATAAAGACAGCATGAGAGAATGTTCTGGAAGGATGTGAATGAGACAGCTATAGAGAACATTCTGGACGGGTGTGAAAGAGAAACCTGTAGAAAGAGACAGCGATACTCTAGAATGTTCGCGCACCTAACTCGGGAACTTTCTAGAGTCGAATCTTCTCGTACTTTGTAGATTTGAGTGGCTGGTATAAATACACAGCATGACCCGGCCGAGGAGTAGTTTCAATTGAGACAGCGAAGAGATAACATCAAGAGCGAAAACTGCGATTCTAACGGCGAGTTTGAGAGTGAATCAGTGTGACGTGTTAAGTGTGTGATTACTGTTTTAGTTTGATGTTTGTTCCTTTAATTAGTAATTAAAGTGTCAGTTTTAATTAGTGGCTTATTTATACATTTTCTATAGAAAACCCACCCCACGAACGTAACATTTGGTGTCAGAAGTGGGATAGAAAATGGGTATAACGCCACGTGACAACGAGACCGAGCCAAAAGGAGTTGTGACCCGGAGCCAAACTGCACGTGAGGAACCTGCAGCGCAGGAGGATATTGCAGTACGTGAAGAGCCTCCAGCATGTGAGGATACTGCATCCAAGCCCGGTCCGTCTGGTTTGCAGGCTAAGAGTACTCAAGACGTAGACCTCAGAACTATTCTGATTCTCCTGAAGGAGCAGTCGCGCAAACAAGATGAACAGTCGCGCAAACAAGATGAACAGTCGCGCAAACAAGATGAACAGTCGCGCAAACAAGATGAACAGTCGCGGAAACAAGAAGAACAGTCACGGAAACAAGAAGAACAGTCGCGGAAACAAGAAGAACAGTCGAAATTGATTCTTCAAGAGTTGCACAAGGCTGCTACTGAATGGAAGCAAGAAATGTACGAAGTCCAAGGGAAGCTCAGTGACATGGAGAACAAGATTCATGTTGTAGAGGAAGCGGTTGAGCGTCGCCTCCAGAAGCTTGAATTAAAAGTAGCTAGTGGCATCAGTCCCTGCACACCTGAGGTATCTGTGCCGGGAGGTGGAAAATTTAAGGCACCTCCTTTTGATGGAACATCTTCGTGGGCGGCGTACAAGCTACAGTTCGAGTCCGTGTCCAAAGCAAACGGTTGGAGTAAGGAGCAAGCGATGACGGCTCTGACGCTGGCACTTCGTGACGAGGCTCTTACAATTCTAGAAGCTTTTGGAAAAGAGCAAACTTACGACCGGCTTCTAGAAGCATTAGAAGCCCGTTACGGAGACAGTCATCTAGAACATGTCTACCGAGCTCAACTGAAAGACAGAACGCAGGGACGTAATGAGACATTGCAACAATGGGCCCTGGAAATTGAAAAGCTGGTCAGAAAGGCATACCAACGTTCAGCTGACTCTTGGATAAAAACCATGCTGGTGCAGGCATTTGTTGATGGGATCCGAGATTTGGAAGTAAGGGCGGCAGTACGACTAGGGCACCACGAAAGCCTTAAGGATGCCGTAGCTCATGCCCTAGAAGTTGAAGCTGTACGCCAAGATCCATCAAGACCCTATAAGCTACGTGAGGTATCTGCTAGGGAGCCGATTGCACCACGTCGGGAGTTTGGGCCACGATATTACCATTGTGGAGAACGTGGCCATATACAAACTAGTTGCCCGAAAAGAAGCAGCAGGAGAGAACGAGATGAATCCCCTGTGACCAGGAATAAGGGCTCTGTACGACCAGAGCCGCAGCAGGGAAACGAGTAAGAGCCAGGACTAAGGGACGAGTGCTGGCTGGTGGTCAAAATGTCCCAGTAGTGATCTCACAAGTCAACGACGGGAATAGTCTGGTCGTCAAGGGAGAAATTGGTGGAATACCATGTAACCTTACTATCGACACCGGAGCTTCTCGGACGGTGATTAATTCTTGGCTTCTGAAACACCTGACTCGAGGTCATGTAGTCCAACCGAAGCATCTACAGCTGCTTACAGCCACTGGCCAGCATATTCCCATCAAGGGGGAGACAGGAGTGGATTTAAGAATCGGCAAGCACATTTATCGGCATAAAGTGATTGTTGCCGACATAATTGACGACTGTATTATTGGACTTGATTTTATGAGGTGCCATGGTTATAAAATTGACATGGAAGTTGGAGTCCTGAAAACTAGATTTGATGAGGTTCCTATGGAAGGAGGAATTAGTGGGAATGTTTACTGCTCTAGAAGAACTGTTCTCCTACCAAAGGCACAGGTTCTAGTCCCAGTGCGTTTACCAGGAACATCAAGTCAGAGAGGTCGTCGATGTGTAGTTGTAGAAAAAGTATCCAACGGTAAACCATGGATGGCAGCTCGTACGGTGGTTACAACTTCACCTGCAGCATTTGTGAGAGTTCTCAACCTCAGTGATACCAAATGTGTCCTTAACAAAGGTACTTTGGTTGGAAAATGTGAGGAACTCTCTTGGATACAAAGCTGTCAGGCTCCTACCAAGGATAAGGAATCTGAAGATTCCTTGCTTTCCACGGACATAGAAGGGTTGTTGGGCGAATCAAGAAATGATCTCACTCAGGAAGAGCTGGTCAAAGCACGTCAGTTATTGTTGCGGTATAGCAATGTATTCTCTGCGCATGACAGCGATATTGGAAGAACTGGCGTAGTCCAGCATGAAATCGACACTGGTGAAATGATGCCTATTCGGCAGCGACCTCGACGAGTTCCAGTGGCACGAGAAAAGGAAGTTGAAGAAATGATCGAGGAGATGAGACGGGGCGGCATCATTGAACCTTCGACAAGCCCTTGGTGTTCCCCCGTGGTTTTGGTGAAGAAGAAGGACGGCACTATGAGATTCTGTGTCGATTACCGCCGACTGAATGATGCGACTAAGAAAGACAGCTATCCATTGCCTCGAATCGACGACACTCTAGACACTTTAAATGGAATGAAATGGTTTTCAACGTTGGATTTAAAGAGTGGGTACTGGCAGGTCGAAATCAAGGATAAGGATAAAGAGAAAACTGCTTTTTCAACTGGTAAAGGACTCTGGCAGTTCAATGTCATGCCTTTTGGTTTGTGCAACGCACCGGCAACATTCGAGAGGTTAATGGAACAAATATTAGCTAGTCTACTAGGAGATACTTGCTTGGTTTATTTGGATGACATAATCATCATTGGTAAAAACTTCGATGACCACCTTAATAAATTGGAGCAAGTATTGTCTAAGCTACGAGAGGCAAATCTGAAACTAAGCCCAAAGAAATGTTCGCTCTTCAAACAGAAAGTCAATTATTTGGGACATGTGATTTCCAAGGACGGCATCCAGACAGATCCTGAAAAGATCAGCGCTGTAAAGGATTGGCCCATACCGAGGGACAAAACTGCTGTACGTGCTTTCTTAGGACTTTGCTCATACTACAGGAGATTTGTGAAGAACTTTTCGGATATAGCAAAGCCATTGCACGAACTAACGGAAGAAAAGCGACAGTTCGACTGGACTCAGAGATGTACAGAAAGTTTCAACAACCTCAAGCAAAGACTTTGCGAAACGCCAATACTAGGATATCCAGATCCAGAAGCGGACTTTATTGTGGATACTGATGCCAGTAATACAGGCATTGGAGGAGTATTGTCACAAAAGAAGGGAGATAATGAGGTGGTAATCGCTTACTTTAGCAAATCATTATCAAAGCCAGAAAGAAATTATTGCGTCACTCGGCGGGAACTGCTGGCCGTTGTTAAGACGTTACAGCATTTCAGCAAATACCTGTTGGGGCGGAAGTTTCGGATAAGAACTGATCATGCTGCCTTGAAATGGCTGCTGGAGTTTAAAAACCCTGAGGGACAGGTAGCACGTTGGATCGAACAGCTTCAAGAATATGACTTTGTAATCGAACACCGCAGTGGAAAATCGCATGGAAATGCTGACGCCCTCTCTCGGAGGCCTTGCCCAGATGACTGCAAGCATTGTCTTAGACAAGAGGGCAAGGAATGCTTGAGGATGTTGCGAACAGACACAGTTAGTGAGGAGTGGTGCGATGAATCCATGCAACATGCACAAAAAGAAGACCCCGACATAAAGCCCATTTTTGACTGGGTTAATGCAGGCGTACCTAAACCAAAATGGTGTGAAGTAGCTCCGATGGGGACAGTTACAAAAAGCTACTGGGCGCAATGGGATAGTTTCGTCATGCATAATGGCGTATTATGCAGGAAATGGGAGTCAGCGAATGGGAAAGATGTCCACCTACAAGTTGTTGTCCCAAGGAAAAGAGTGAAAGACGTTTTAGAAAGCTACCACAACGGTACTTCTGGTGGACACCTTGGAGTTAAAAGGACTTTAATGAAAATTCGACAACGATTTTATTGGATCCACTGCCGCGAGGATGTCGATGATTGGTGTAGAAAGTGTGTAAGCTGTGCATCAGTTAAAGGACCGCATACCCGAAGCAGAGGGGCGCTCAAGATCTACAATGTTGGAGCACCTTGGGAAAGGATTGCGTTAGATGTCGCAGGCCCGTTCCCTACATCAGACTCTGGAAATAAGTACATTCTTGTTGTGATGGACTATTTCACCAAGTGGCCTGAAGTGTTTGCTATTCCCAATCAGGAAGCAGTCACAATAGCGGAAAAGTTAGTCAATGAAGTAATTTGCCGTTTTGGAGTACCCCTGGAGATACACAGCGATCAAGGCAGGAACTTTGAATCTGCGGTATTCCAAGAGACCTGTCGAATCATGGGATTGCATAAGACAAGAACTACGTCATATCATCCTCAGTCCGATGGAATGGTTGAGAGATTCAATCAGACCCTGGAGAGACATCTTGCCAAGGTAGTCGAAAGTCACCAAAAAGATTGGGACCGGCATATCCCTCTCTTTTTGATGTCATATAGGTCCGCCACCCATGAAAGCACTGCAGTTACTCCCGCATATGCCAATTTCGGAAGAGAGCTTCGTTTACCTGCTGACCTCTTAACAGGACGACCACCAGATGCTCCGAGGTCTATAACAGAGTATGTGTGCGATCTAAGAGACCGGATGGATGACGTTTATAGTCTAGTTCGCGAGCACGGGCTTCAAGCTAGCACGAGGATGAAGACCAGGTATGACAGGAAGTCCAACCAAATTGGGTACGAGGAAGGCTCATTGGTGTGGCTACATAACCCTATGAGAAAGAAAGGAAAGTCTCCGAAACTGTCCCCGAATTGGGACGGGCCGTACAGAGTGGTTACGAAGATCAATGACGTTACGTATCGGATACGGAGGAATTTACGAAGCCCATGCAAGAGTGTTCACGTAGACCGGCTCGCCAAATACCACGGAAATAATGATGCTCGGGACGAGCATGTCTTAGGAGGGGGTAGTGTTACGCCATATTTGTAGTTTTAATCATGCAACCATGATAAAAACTACAAATATGATTTTAGACACGTTAGAAGCGTTTTCAGCAGGCTGAAATGCGTTTTCAGGCCGTTTCAGAAGGTCCTCTTTCACATACTACAAAATCAAATATTCACCCCAGATACCGTCGTTTTCAGGCGCCTGAAACATGTTTTCAGGCCGTTTCAGGATACCCTCTATCCGATGGTGCAATAACCTGAAAACCCGTTTTCAGGCGTTTTCAGGACCCCTTTTGGGCCTCTCAAGTACAAATCGGTATATAGCTAAATTTCCCATAGGAGTGAAAGAGAAAGCACTATTAGATAAAGACAGCATGAGAGAATGTTCTGGAAGGATGTGAATGAGACAGCTATAGAGAACATTCTGGACGGGTGTGAAAGAGAAACCTGTAGAAAGAGACAGCGATACTCTAGAATGTTCGCGCACCTAACTCGGGAACTTTCTAGAGTCGAATCTTCTCGTACTTTGTAGATTTGAGTGGCTGGTATAAATACACAGCATGACCCGGCCGAGGAGTAGTTTCAATTGAGACAGCGAAGAGATAACATCAAGAGCGAAAACTGCGATTCTAACGGCGAGTTTGAGAGTGAATCAGTGTGACGTGTTAAGTGTGTGATTACTGTTTTAGTTTGATGTTTGTTCCTTTAATTAGTAATTAAAGTGTCAGTTTTAATTAGTGGCTTATTTATACATTTTCTATAGAAAACCCACCCCACGAACGTAACACTATTCCATAATAAATCACACACTTTTAGAACACAATCTTGGTTTTATTACGAACTTAAAACCTTAAGCCCTGAGTTGACATACATTATATTAGTATTAAATTAACTTAAAAAAATCTGCGTAGGTACGTGTTTCGACTGACGGTTGGTACCGGATGCCCTATACGTAGGTTGCCCTAAAAGTTTCGGGAATCGGAAAAAATACGCATTTTAATGAAATAAAAGTACTTTTATTGTTTTTCAAAGTATTCTCCTTTGTGTTTAATTACACGACTGCCAAAAGGAGAGTATATGGTGTTCAGCCCCTATGTATGTTTCATATTTTCTTTAAACGCGCAGATCTTCGCGACAACTTAACCGTTTTTAATAGTGTAAGGTATCATTAGAATCCTCGTGACGTCGCGGGTAACATAGGATATGTGACGTCACGTTAAAAATAATATGGCGGCCTAGAAATTCAATATTATCTGACCAAAAAAATAAAATATGAAAGAAACCTATCGAGTTTGGTATCAAAATGAAGAGCTTCAAACAACGATTACGAATATGTACATAACTTATATGTGTTTAACTTATTCAAGAAGAGTGAGATTCATTCAAATGCAATCAAATCACAAAGAATAGTATGTGATCCAAACGCTATGCTTTGGGTATCAAATTAAAGCATTTTACATGCAGATTATAAATACATATACAAGTTATATGTTTCAGTATGTGTATGAAGAGAAAACTCGAAATGTTCTACATCGCGGTATTGAAATTTTTCTTTGATATCTAAGCCGTGACAGAACTGTCACCGCTGACACGGGCCTTAGTGTGTATGAAACAGATACATTATATAAGTGTTTGTGGTCGAGTGGTACAACGCACGGCTGCTACGCAGCGGTCGTGGGTTCAATCCCCAGCTTGTGTCGATGAGTTTTTCGAAAAACTTATGTAGGTACATCATCATTTGATATCATCACAAGTGCTTTACGGTGAAGGAAAACATCATGAGATAACCTTTTTGTGAGTTCCCAACAAGTATTGGGCCAGGGTTGGGACCACGCAAAACAGGCACGTTAGATTTCGAGTTGCGGAAAATAGCTATAACACAATATTGAATAAAATGGTAATAACATGTACCTACGTAAATAGTTTGCGAGATACGAGACATTTAACCACATATGTAGGTATGCTTAATACGCCGTGTGGTGACGGCAGTAAGAATATAAATTTTGTCACCACCCCAACTCCTCCTGCGGGTGTCGTAAGAGTCGACTAAGGGATTGAAGTGTCACTGACCATTATTTGTTAAATATTGATGATGGGCAGCAGCGTCATCATAGTGAACACATTACTGCGATCGCCAATCCGCTTGCCCAGATTGGCGATTATGGGCATTTACCTCCTAATGCGTCTTGTTAATAGGAGAGACCTATGTCCAGCAGTGGACTGTGATAGGCTGATGACGTATGCTTAATACATGATTGGTAGGTACGTCAGTCAAAGACGAAGAGGCCGTTCACCTACTCGTTGGGCGGACCAAATAAAAGATTTGACCGGACTCACTATACCGACAGCCTTGAGACAAGCCGAAGATAGAGCAGGGTGGAAAGATCTCGTCACAGTCTCAGTAAAGGCGTATCAAGAAAGGCACGACCTTCAGGAATGAAGAGTACGATGAAGAAGAGAGAGGTACGTCAGTTTGTCACCGCGAGATAGATTTTCTATCTTTTACTAACTATAAGAGGGATGGATAGTCTATTTTGTAGCGACATACTGTCGCACTAATCATGTGCTAATGCCATGTACGTACCTCACTAATATCGAGGATTTCTAGATATGATTTGAATATCAGGCGAATGTACCTAACAACACAATAACAACAGCAATTGTGGATAAACAAAATTGCTATACGTACCATACAAGCGCATCAAAATTAAAACTTGAAATATGTTAAAAACTAAATTGCATTTAGGCCCTTTTTTGCCTACGGCCCTTCGGTAATACGCAGACGTTCAGCCTTCGCATTTTCTCGAAAAGAATCTGCGGGCCTGAGATCCGTTTTAAAGCTACATTTTTACATTGTATAGCGAAGGAGCGCTGGGCTCTGGTAGCGTGGTCTTCGGCCTCGTAAGCCGGCGCCCCTCTGGAGGACCAGTCCTACGCGGAGTGCGGTCTACAACTTTTGCAAATTGTGGAAACGATCGTCGGGCCTGCAGCTCTCCGATTCGTTTTTATTACACGACTGCCAAAAGGAGAGTATATGTGTTCAGTCCCTATGTATGTTTCATATTTTCTTTAAACGCGCAGATCTTCGCGACTACTTAACCGTTTTTAATAGTGTAAGGTATCATTAGAATCCTCATGACGTCGCGGGTAACATAGGATATGTGACGTCACGTAAAAAACAATATGGCGGCCTATAAAATCAATAATGTCTGACCAAAAAAAAACAATTTTGAAAAAACCTATCGAGTTTGGTATCAAAATGAAGAGCTTTGAACTGCGATTACGAATATGTATTTAACTTATATGTTTGTTACTTATTTTAGAAAAGCCAGATTCATTAAAATACAATTAAAGCGCCAAGAATAATATGTCATCCAAATGCTATGATTTGGGTATCAAATTAAAGCATTTTATATGCAGATTATAAATATATATACAAGTTATATGTTTAAATATATGTTTGAAGAGAAAACTCGAAATGTTCTACATCGCACTATTGAAGTTTTTCTTCGAAGCCTAAGACGTGACATGACTGTCACAGTTGACATATCTTCTTGACCGCTAAGTGAGTATGAAACAGATACATTGTACAGCGCTTGTGGTCAAGGGGTAAAATGCACGCACGGCTGCTACGCAGCGGTCGTGGGTTCAATCCCCGGCTCGTACCGATGAGTTTTTCAAATAACTTATGTACGATATATCATTTGATATACAGTAGATACCGGTCAAAAGTTTAAGTTCACTACATGATTTCAATACAAAATACACTTTCGGACGATTTTTTTTTTTTCAGTGTTCACAACAAAATTTCAAGATCTATTTAATATTAATTTCCCATAGAAACTGAACAATTTTATACATTGGATCCGATAATAATTCATAGGCAAACGAATTTTCATGATGACATGACTGCCAAAAGCTGCCACAGGTGCCTCAGTTGTCCGAACTGTTCGAAAGTAACGGTCAATTAAAAAGAAATAGCTCAATATTCAGTCACATATTACTTTAAACAAGTGTCGACTTAAGTGCTGGAAAAATGATGATGAATCAAAGAGCGGAGCGAACTGTGAACCTAAAATTTGGTCCAGTACTGTACACAAAGTGCTTTACGGTGTAGGAAAACATCGTGAGGGAACCTGCGTACATCTGCAAAGAAATTCAAGGATGTATGAGAAGTTCCCAACAAGTATTGGGCCAAACAAAATTGCTATACGTGTTGTAGCATGCGCATACAATTTTAAATGGAAATGTCTTAACAAAAATTGTATGAAAAACTTTTTTTGGATGAAAAACGCCGGCCCACATTAAAGTCTCGTATCTCCCAAACTACGTAGGTACATATATTATATATTATAAGTAATTAAATTAGGTACATGATAGGTGTTGTAACGACACTTGACGATTTGGCGCGGCTGGAGAGGAACACTAAAAGGGGGGGGGGGGGGGGGAAGGTTTCACCGTTCCAGGGCCGGGTTAGGCCTTAACATTTGTGCAGGGGAGTTGGTAAGAAGAAAGGTAGGTTTGCCTGGTAAATTGAGTCTCACGCAGCTCGGCCTTCGCCCTAACAGGTAAGCGCGCCGTCGGGCCGCGCTCCAGGCCCTTGGCCCTAGGCGGCGCTCGGCTTTTAGCCTCCGCATTTTCTCAAAACAAATTTTTTTATTTGAAGATTCTATAAATTTCGATACAATTTGGAAGGCTGACCCTGCGCTTCGTTCGCTCCGGAGGCCCGAAGAGTTCCCATCCCAGGTATTTTGGACGAAGCCGTAGGGCACTCCGTGCGAGGGCCGGAACGTTTCCAAAACTATTGTAAATTTATGTTAAGCGAGTCCGAACTTCCGAAGGGGCTCGCCAACTTCAGGGTAGGAGGCCGAAAGCAGAGCTCGCGGAGGCCCGGACCATCACTTCGAAGGCCCAAGCGTGTCACTCGCAAGTATTTTAGCGCAAGGCTGAAGGCCGAGCAATGAGAAAATTGAGCTACCATGTTTCTTGAACTACCCCAGCATCTGAATAAGCCGACATCCACGTAGGATCGAAGGCCCGACGGGCGAGACAACACGGTACAACCGTCCCTCTTAGCCTTTTGACCGCCAGACGAAGGAATATGCTGAGCTCCAGACGCCACGCATACGTGATTTTTTAAACGAAATTTAACTTTACGGCATCCCGCGTAAGTTTCTACTGCATTGGTATAGTTGTCGGCCAGTGGCGGTCAAAGGGTCAACTGTCTTTAAGCCCGACATTTCGTTTCAAACTCTAATGAAGACCGACAGCTGAGCCCCGCGTAAAGTCAACGGCCAAAAGCGGTCCTCAGAGGCGCGCCAGCTCACGAGGCCGAAAGCCGAGCCACCAGAGCCCAGTACATAGCCTATCGAAGTACATAGGTCACACTGAAAGTTTTGAGTTTCACCCACTTAAAGATCACTCAGTGTATAGACACAATTATTTTCTGAAAATATAACTCTTTATAATTTTGTACTTTAGGATTTCGGGCCATTTGAAAATTGTGTGTCGGGCGATTTCAAATTTTTCACGGTTTTTTTTTTTTTCTGTAACGTAAAGTCAACGATGAAAAAGAAATGGGCTTAGATTCTTATTTGGTAGGTATTAAAGCCCAGTTCTTGTAGGATTGCTTGTAGTACCTAGTTTTCACAAATTTTATTGCTATCGATTTTTTCTTGTGGATGATTAAAGAGATCAATGTCTAATAACAGCCATCCCCTAATTTCAAATTGCAGTAGTGGACTTTTACTAAGAGTGCCCTAGCATGACACTTGTAAGAAATTTAAAGAAAGGCCAAAGACGGAGCTGCGAGAAAAATAAGCTACCAAGCTTTTTCAACTACCCAGCATCTAAATTTTAATAAGCTCAGCTCCGCTTTGTGCCAAATACTTGGAGCGTCACTATCGGGGTGCGCTCGGCGCGAGGCCCGAGGACTGGAAGCCCGACGGGCGAGTCCACGCGGTACAACCGTCCTTCTTAACTATCTTAACAATCGAAGCCAGAGCCCAGCGCTATCAGGGCACGTGATGGAATAGTGTAGCATAAAAACGAATCGGAGAGCTGCAGGCCCGACGATCGTTTCCACAATTTGCGAAAGTTGTAGACCGCACTCCGCGTAGGACTGGTCCTCCAGAGGGGCGCCGGCTTACGAGGCCGAAGACCACGCTACCAGAGCCCAGCGCTCCTTCGCTATACAATGTAAAAATGTAGCTTTAAAACGGATCTCAGGCCCGCAGATTCTTTTCGAGAAAATGCGAAGGCTGAACGTCTGCGTATTACCGAAGGGCCGTAGGCAAAAAAGGGCCTAAATGCAATTTAGTTTTTAACATATTTCAAGTTTTAATTTTGATGCGCTTGTATGGTACGTATAGCAATTTTGTTTATCCACAATTGCTGTTGTTATTGTGTTGTTAGGTACATTCGCCTGATATTCAAATCATATCTAGAAATCCTCGATATTAGTGAGGTACGTACATGGCATTAGCACATGATTAGTGCGACAGTATGTCGCTACAAAATAGACTATCCATCCCTCTTATAGTTAGTAAAAGATAGAAAATCTATCTCGCGGTGACAAACTGACGTACCTCTCTCTTCTTCATCGTACTCTTCATTCCTGAAGGTCGTGCCTTTCTTGATACGCCTTTACTGAGACTGTGACGAGATCTTTCCACCCTGCTCTATCTTCGGCTTGTCTCAAGGCTGTCGGTATAGTGAGTCCGGTCAAATCTTTTATTTGGTCCGCCCAACGAGTAGGTGAACGGCCTCTTCGTCTTTGACTGACGTACCTACCAATCATGTATTAAGCATACGTCATCAGCCTATCACAGTCCACTGCTGGACGTAGGTCTCTCCTATTAACAAGACGCATTAGGAGGTAAATGCCCATACTTAATCGCCAATCTGGGCAAGCGGATTGGCGATCGCAGTAATGTGTTCACTATGATGACGCTGCTGCCCATCATCAATATTTAACAAATAATGGTCAGTGACACTTCAATCCCTTAGTCGACTCTTACGACACCCGCAGGAGGAGTTGGGGTGGTGACAAAATTTGTATTCTTACTGCCGTCACCACACGGCGTATTAAGCATACATATGTGGTTAAATGTCTCGTATCTCGCAAACTATTTACGTAGGTACATGTTATTACCATTTTATTCAATATTGTGTTATAGCTATTTTCCGCAACTCGAAATCTAACGTGCCTGTTTTGCGTGGTCCCAACCCTGGCCCAATACTTGTTGGGAACTCACAAACAGGTTACCTCATGATGTTTTCCTTCACCGTAAAGCACTTGTGATGAAATCAAATGATGATGTACCTACATAAGTTTTTCGAAAAACTCATCGACACAAGCTGGGGATTGACCCCACGACCGCTGCGTAGCAGCCGTGCGTTGTACCACACGACCACAAACACTTATATAATGTATCTGTTTCATACACACTAAGGCCCGTGTCAGCGGTGACAGTTCTGTCACGGCTTAGATATCAAAGAAAAATTTCAATACCACGATGTAGAACATTTCGAGTTTTCTCTTCATACACATACTGAAACATATAACTTGTATATGTATTTATAATCTGCATGTAAAATGCTTTAATTTGATACCCAAATCATAGCGTTTGGATCACATACTATTCTTTGTGATTTGATTGCATTTGAATGAATCTCACTCTTCTTGAATAAGTTAAACACATATAAGTTATGTACATATTCGTAATCGTTGTTTGAAGCTCTTCATTTTGATACCAAACTCGATAGGTTTCTTTCATATTTAATTTTTTTGGTCAGGTAATATTGAATTTCTAGGCCGCCATATTGTTTTTAACGTGACGTCACATATCCTATGTTACCCGCGACGTCACGAGGATTCTAATGATACCTTACACTATTAAAAACGGTTAACTGGTCGCGAAGATCTGCGCGTTTAAAGAAAATATGAAACATACATAGGGGCTGAACACATATACTCTCCTTTTGGCAGTCGTGTAAAAAATAATTCCTTTTTCAGGTTTATTCTTGTGAGCGTATCTGCATATAAGCGCTTGTCTTATTACTTACGATATTTTGTTTCGATTGCAGTCGGGGAACCTTCATAATAATGTTTATATTTTCCGTAATAAAAGGTTCCCCGACTGCAATCGAAACAAAATATCGTAAGTAATAGACAAGCGCTTATATGCAGATACGCTCACAAGAATAAACCTGAAAAAGGAATTTTTTTTTACTTTTAAGAACGTTTTTAAACCGCAGTCGTGTTTTTAATTTTTTTTATTATTCATTCTCTGAAACCAGTTTTTAAAACAGTTATTGAAGTCTGAAGTGGGGGTTGACAAAATAGCCATTTTATAAGCGTCGACTGCTTCTTCCGCGGTCTGAAAACGCTGACCACGCAACCGATTCTTTATTTTCGGGAAAGTAAAAAAATCGTTGGGACTTAGGTCGGGGCTGTACGGAGGATGGTCCAGTAATTCGACGTTTTCGCCCTTCAGATAGTCGTCTGTTTTCTGAGCGGTGTGAGGGCTGGCATTATCATGGTGTAGTATAATACGGCGGTTAGGGTTAGTTTTTCGCAGTTCAGCAAAAACAATCGGTAAACAAACGCCTATATACCAATCGGCATTGACAGTTCTTCGATCTTCAAGAGCGATAGTCGCCACGTGACCCGATTTGGAGACAAACGTGGCTACCATTTTTTTGATCGTGCTGCGAGAACGAACAACTTTTGTCGGCTTCGGTTCGTCTTCGTAAACCCAAACTCGAGATTGGTTTTTCGATTCAGGCTCATATGCGTAAATCCATGATTCGTCACCTGACACAATACTAAAAACGGCATTTGAGCTTCCTCCATTAAATCTTTTTAAAGTTTTGCGGCACCAATTGACACGTACCGTTTTCTGGTCGTCAGATAACAAGTGAGGAATCCACCGGGAAAATAACTTCCGCACGCCCAACTCTTGTTGTAAAATAACTTGTACCTGACTCATTCCAATGCCTAAAGTCTCCTGAATCTCCCGATATGTAACATGCCTATCTTCCTTTATCAGTTGGCGAACAACATCGATGTTTTGATCGGTAACGGCCGTTTTCGGTCGACCCTCACGTACGTCATCCGCAAGAGACACACGGCCACGTTGGAATTCCGAATATATGTATAGAATGTATATGGTCGTCTTTGAAGGAGCTTCACTACTAAAAGCAATAGTTAATCGGTCTCCACATTGTTGTTGTGTTAATCCACTTTTAAAGTCATAATAAATCATTGCTCTAAAACTTTCGCGGGACAGCTCCATTTTCACCAGCGACTCAACGACTTTAAAAAACAATTGAAAATCGGACATTGTTTTTTTTTTCTAAGTGGCCAGTGTTTTCGAATAATGAGACTATGCTTGTAAGAAAGAGGTATAACACATGTCAAATATACGTTCCTAAGTATTAAATTCCCGAAATTTTCAGGGCATCCTACGTATAGGTACATGACGTAAACGTATATTGCCGCAAGTTAGCGGTTTGTAGCGACTACTTACTTTAGAGCTCAAAAGGAACTTTGTTAGGCTTTACTAGCTAGCTAGTTACCTTTATGGGTCGTTCTCGCGAGTAGTTAAAATTACGATTCCAAGGCGCAAACATGATGAAAATAAAAAGAAAAAATATTATAATATTTAAAACATTTAGCGGGTACGACATTAAAATGTATTAATATCTGAATGAAGGGGGTCCAGAAAACAACGTCTAATCTCACTACCCTCCCGTTCCAAAATGCAATCCAATAAAATCGTCGGATATTATTAAAAACATTTGCACGGAAAGTTAGAAATTCAAAGTATGTACATGATAGCCTACCTAATTAACACTAATTTCTATTAATACCTATGTTTTCAAATTAATCAGAACATTGAAAGAATCGGAATTTAAAGTTTGTCCACCGAAATCCCTCATTCCGTTCCACGAT
>JALPQI010017750.1:0-28710 GCA_025490895.1 Thaumatotibia leucotreta | reverse complement strand
AAGCGGGTTGGCAATCACAGTAGTGTGTCCACTATAATGAAGTGAAGCTGCTGCCCATCATCGATCTTCTATCAAAAACACTTCAATCCTTAGTCTGCTCTTACGACACCCGCGTAACTTGGGATAGTGACAATTTTTTTTCTGCCTTCACCACGTGGCAAATTTCCAAATTTAAACTCAGTTGAAGACCTGGACTTGCTTGCCCACCGATCATCAGTTCTTCAAGTAATATGTCTAGATCACTGCCACTGAGCTGCTATTTTCCATGAAATAATATTGTCTTTCAGGGCTCAATGGTATGGGAGCACCTTCCCTTCGTGCTATTTGGAACGCTAGCCACAACGTCAGGGCTACTCGTGCTACTAGCTCCAGAGACGAAGGGTATCACACTGCCTGACACTATGCAGCAGGCTTCTGACCTTGGTCGTAAGCACGAGAGCCGTACCTAGGACCAGCAGGGAGTGTCACTCCGCGTTCTCGCCGCGCCGCTACAAGTACGTGCCGCGTTGACCGAAAGTGGCCTGGATCTATGGTATCCGCGCAGCGTTTGGAAGAGAACACATGTATAAATTATGCCTAAATAATGTATCAATTCGTCATGAAAATTCTCTGAAATTTCCGAGTATATTCCCGCAATTTTGAGAACATTCTGCAACTTGTACATTGCTAGTTACAACTCAATTCAATACTTATAAGTAGTAGTAGTAGTATGAGTCTTAAGCAGCTCTAGGAGTTAAAGAATCAACTGTCAGCATCAGTGGCCTATTTCACCATAATTACAAGTCTGACAATTGTAAAATATCACTGTTACTGACGTCACAGGCCTCCGTAGGCTACAGCTACCGCTTACTATCGGACGGCCCATGTGCTTGTTTGCCACCAACATAAAATTATTACTAACAACGTCATTATAACGTCAATAAACTGCTTTTTATTTTCCGAAACCTGTGACAATTGTCGCAAGGTTCAGTACAATTTTCATTAAATCTTGACATGAGGTCCGGCATATGTCGGAATTTCGCTACAATTGTCGTGTTTTTTGTGACAATTGTAATTTTGCTTCGCTAAAAGTAGTTATTTACTGCTGATTTATTAAAGTTCCTGCACTATTTTATGTTGGTGGCAAACAAACGCACGGCCCTTCCGATGGTAAGCGGTAACTGTAGCCTATAGACGTCCCCAATTGGAGAAACAGTAAATTTACAATTGTAGCACTTGTCAAGGTGGTGAAATTGGGGCCAGGAATTGGGTTCTAATCTAACTTGTAGGACATACGGGACATCAAACTGAGTCAAATCTTTTTAGCGCAATTCACTGTTCACGTGTTCCTTTGGATGTTAATTTGTAGAATTTGTATATGAAAACTTAATATCATCACATTTATCGTTATAGTTCTTATTTAATTATTTTTTTCTATAGAGTTTATAGTTTTTTTTTCTAGTTATATCGCTACTTATACACCGTGTTTTTATTGATTTCCGTTAAATAGGACAGGTTATTTGGGACATTAATAGAAGTTGCCTAGTATATCGGCTTTTGTTTAATTCGTAAAAAAAAATGTTTTTCGTTTTCTTCGTACATAATAATTGAAATATCAAGTGTGAGATAACTAGGATTAGGATTTTGGTGGCATTTATGGGACAGAGAGCAGTGGAGTCGATGTTACAAAAATTTTTTAATTAATAAATGATTAACTTATAAAATAATAACAAAATAGTATTTAGGTCAAGCTGGATTTATAAATGAATTTAAATAAATAACACGAATGTTATTTTTGAGAATCTAGAAAAATATTAATTTTCAATAAAAATTTTGATAAATGAGAAAATGTATTTATTTGATTTTCAAGGTTCTAGTTTTCTCGAAGCCCATAAATATTACATAATAATCATAAGCTACATTATAAAAAAAAAATTTTGAATTTCATTTCATAGGTAGTCAAATATTAATACAATAAAAAAATTTAATACTTAAAATGCGCGAAGCCTAAGGTAGCTGTTAAAAAGAATATGTTTGTGTATTATTTTTGATTAATTAATTATTCAATCAATCATAAACAATTTGAGCAACGACTCCACTGTTCGCTGTTCACCTAATGCCACCAAAATTCCTAACCCTAGAGATAACCTTAAGAATAAGATCTCACGTGACTGACGGCACATGTCAAAATAAGTTTCATTAGGATGTAATAAAGGTTTCAATACACTTGTTCAGTCATTAAACTTATTTTTTTAATAACTCAATAACAGTAAGAGTTAAGGTACTAGTTTCTTAGACAAATTGATTATTTTTGACCTAAATAAGCTTCCCTTTAATTTAACGGAAATCAATAAAAACACCGTGCATATGTTAATGTAAGCCCAATTCATGTATTTTTTATAACATTAAAGGGCGAATTCCTATCATATTTAGTGTAATTATATACAAATCTAACGTATTTGTATTTATTATTTTTATATTTTTGCACCTGATTAAATAGTTCATCTTCTTCTTCATATTTAAGAGCTGTGCTTTTGTCGGTGGAGCAATCTCCAACCCATCCGGTCCTCTGCCAACTCCTGAACCTTTTGATACGACACGACCTGTTGAAATAGTTATTTTATTTTAGTACTTATACATGTAAATTAAATAGTAGTACTTATAAATTGTCTTAGTTTCCGCTACCCTATGATTTTCTGCTAGAGATCGCTCTTTAGCAATAAGACCTAATGTTTACCTCTATTAGGTATTGTTTCCTGTGTTTTATTTCTTTACTTGAGATACACAATAGAGAATATGGGTATTTCATCAAAAATAAACAATCTATAAATATAATTTAGTATCATTATGCAATTCCATGAACTCTGACAGAAAGTAAATTATTTTTATTAAAGATATCATTCTAAATTCTAATAACGCTAATTATTTAATACAATTTTTATTAGAATTAGAAAGAAATACTCTCAAGGTGCATTCAGGCCAAACGAGCATGAATTCGCTATTCTAACCCTACTCTATGAAATTCAATCGTTACACAAAACGTGATTCGTTGATTTCCTAGTGTGGGGGATAGAATAGCGAATGCTCGTTTGGTCTGAATGCACCTTTATCTACTTTTTCCTCCAACCTGATTCCTCTAGCCCGGATCATATTTAGTTTTTTGCCTTTTCCAAGTATACGTATAAAATATTTGGTTATAAATGTGTTCATATATAAAATAGGCCACTAGTTTAGCAGGTTGATAGGACATCGTCGCACGTGCACGTGTGCTATATTTTAAGACAAACGATATATCAAAACAGTGACCTTGTGAATATTATAGACAATGAAGTGAGAACTGTTTTTGGGGACATTCGGTTGGAAAAGGAATTTACTTGCTTTGTAAGTAGTTACATATTTAAAAGGGTGAATATCTGAGCGTTTCAACCGCCTAATTTTGGTGGCTTCTCAATGTTATACTTCGTCATTTGTATATGGTACTGTGCCTCCTTCAAATGATAAAGTAGCACATCATAACGAAAAGAAACTTCGGCAAAAATGATGCCACCAAAATAAGGCAGTTGAAACGCTCAGATATTCACCCAAAAGCATCTTTGTAATTGTAAAATTTAGCTTTTGTGTATTTGAATACAATGACGATTTCGGTAGATTTTTTTACTTTTTGTATAAGAATTATCGCCAAAAAAACATCACATCACATCATCAGCCTATGATAGTCCACTGCTGGACGTAGACCTCTCCTATTAACTATGCGTATAGACGCAGTAGGAGGTAAATGCTCATAATCGCCACGCTGGGCAAGCGGATTGGCGATCGCAGTAATGCGTCCACTATGACGACGCTGCTGCCCATCATCAATCGTTATCAAAAAAATGGTCAGTGACACTTCACCAGAATTATCACCAAAAAAAACATACTTCAACCGAATTCTTTAATATCCCATTAACAGACCCCGACTTGCTGCCATTTCGGGGTCATACCTGTTAAAAAAAAATTGTAAATCGGTTCACGATTCTCGGATATTTCGAGTAACATATATAAAGTTTGATTGAGAACCTCCTTCCTCTCTTTGTTGGAGTCGGTTAAAAATCAAACCAAAATAAAGGTAATAATCGTATATTCAAGATATTCAAATAATTGTAATGTTTTTTTTTTAATTTCTTCGCATTAAAAAATGTTATGCGCAAGGAAATCGGACCTATGTAGTTTACTCCAACTGAAACTCATCCAGATAAATAATTGAAAAGTAATACTTGTTTACTTATTAACGGGACATATAATATTTATTGTATGTGTAATCAGAGTTAGGTCGATTATTTTTAAAACTGGGTCTCATTTTTCAAAATTGTAATGTGTCTTGTCGAAAATAGATCACAATTACTTCTAATAATAATTATTATATATTGTCTCTTTTACGGTGATGAAATCGCGCGCTTGTAACTAAAAAATCGGTTTTAACTCGAATTCCTCATTCGATTGTAATTTCAATGCCAATTATAGTTAACAATGATATTTGCGAGTACAATTTCACGGAACTTACATTAGGAACATTATCAATATGTAAAAGTACCGTAGATAATTGGTATGTCTGTGTTTTTATAAAATACGCCGTAGGTAGTTAAATTATTATGACTGGAGGCATATCGCAAATACTCACTTTAGTACTTAGTATAATAGGATTAATTATTGTAAAATACATAAATAATAATCCATCACATTTTAAAGACCAACAGGTCTTAATCGCGTAAACTTACGTTTAATTATTATCCTGACGTTTCGGGCATGACGTTACACCCGTGGTCGCAGGCAGACAGGATACAATTAAACGTAAGTTTACGCGATTAAGACCCGTTTGTCTTTAAAATATGAGTGATAATCGTGAATGTTTAAATCAATACATATAATAATAATCCATGTATTATGGATGCCTGACTGAAAAAACAGTGAAGTCAGAAATGCTCAAAACCTGTGCCATATTTTTTTATTTTATTTTATTCATTTATTTGGAAAACATGCAGCGAGAAAGAGCGCGAATGCCTGAATTGTATTGAAATCATATTTGTGTATTACTTGTTATCAAAATTTACATTCCTGGATAGTTTCAAAGCCTCAATTAGCGCAAAGGGTTAAAATACGTCGAAATGATTAACCAATCATTGCATAAACACACAAATCATAACATACACAAAAGTTATGTAAGTTTTCGCATACCATTATGTCACAAATGCGAAAATTGAATTGGCAAACATTTTTGCTCGGCAATAGATTTGACAGAAGTTTCAAACATATTTGGCACACAATATAATGGTCGCTATGTACACAGAACCATTTAATGTCATGATATGCTGTATTTATCGAAGCGAACTTAGAGCCAATATGGTTTGCGATCGCGTTTGGCGCTAGCGTCTACGTGGGAGGGCAAGATTTGGTTTTATTTGTTTAGTTCCAAATTCGGCCGCTGGCGTGGCTACGATTGTACGGGCCGCGCATGCGTTAGTGTATGCGCAAGGGCAGTGGCGCGCGTGCTCCGCTCCTGGGGACATCTAGCGGGCAAAATATGACTTAGTGAAATTAGTGTAACTTGGTTTAGTGAGAAACGGATTTATTTTGAATAATTTTAGTAACGGTAAGTGCTTTTGTAACTTCATTCGAAAGAGTAACATATTTAGTAAATATTAAAACTTATGCATTAGGTATAAATTAGCTTACCTTTTTTGCTAAGAAATGAAAATATGTATAGGGTACTTATCATAATTAGTTCATGTAAATATTTAAAATACTTATTAGCTCTCACCGTATCGATTTTCTTCAATATTTGGGATCTTAATTTTTTAATATATATTTATTTTCAAAACTACAATTTATGTACATAGATTAAATCTAACTAATCTACTTAACCTAACCTATATCTTAATGGAATAGATTATGACAACAACATCAAAGTGTATTTTGGGGTGCAAAAGTGAATGTTCATAAGCACTCTCTAAACGCGATCTCCGCTTTCTTAGCAATTTATCCTGCATACCCCTTTACGACCGAGACAAAAATTTTCTAAAATCGTATGAAAAATGTATGTAGATCGTTTTAAATTATCTTCGTATACTTGTAAAAAATAATTAAAAAAATCGAATTGCCTTTTATCATTAAAAAAATCGCATGCACGAAAGTGACGTTCAGGATCTATACGTAAATGCAAGATCTTGCAAATTAGTATGGACATGCATAAAAACATTAATAAAACACATTATTTAATGAAAAAACTTGCTATTATAAGCGATCTTATATTTTTAGGGTTCCGTGCCACAAGAAGAAAAAAAACGGAGCACTCATAGGATCACTGGCGTGTCCATCTGTCCGTCTGTTACAACCGATTTACTCCGACACTACTACTGGGCAGATTGAGTTGAATTTTCGCACACCTATGTAAATTGGTGACCCAACGATGGATGTCAAACGTAAATAAATGAGTTTTAAATGTGAAAGCTACTTTTAGGCGGTAAATTTGAAAATAAAAATCAAAATTTTCACTTCATGATTTCGAGAAGATAAAAATGTATTATCAATGCTAATAATAATATGATGAATGGATGAAAGCGACGATTTTTTGGAGTCGACGTGTAATAACCAGTACTATTTGCAATATATACTTTTACTGACTGGGAAAAACGAAGAATCTGTAAATTACATTACATTATACATATTCACACAAGAAAAAGAAACGATATTTACTACACATTGAGTTTTCCACAGTAATTCAACAATAGATTTAAAGATGTGAACGGAATTAACGGGTTTTATACTTAAAAAGCGTATGCTAGAAAGTACTACGTCGTGCACAAGCAGAACTAGTAGTAATCTCACACCTAGCTTTAGTGATGATGTGAAGCTTCCGAAGATAGACATAGCAAAGTTTACCGGAAACTATCAAGATTGGACGTCCTTCTACAATGTGTTTCCTTCATTCATCCACGAATAAGCAAAACTTAAGAAGTGTTCAAAAGAGCAACATTCATAATAGCAAGGTCAAAGCAATTCGAGAGATATTAGGTATGGATAACTATGGAGTGACTAACCAAGATGAAAATACAAGATATTATTAACCCAGTTCCTTGGATACGCTAATTAAAATACGATGAAATATATACCTAACGAATTAGACGAAATATGTAACCAATTCTTCAAAACATATGACTATCTCTCTTGGTTTCATTTTATGCGCAAAGACCGATTATGCATATCCGTGCAAATATTTATGACGAGCTCCGACCGAACCTACAATTTTGTGCACTTATTGTTTACGGGCATATTGTTTACACGAAATCACTTAATTTTATTCTAATTTGTGCTAAAGAAAAACGTTTAACTCTTTAAGAGTAAGTATCACTCAATAAATAGAATGTTTGTCACCGCAAATATACGAAATTATGAACTTACATGTGCTACTACTCCCACCAAAACACATCGCCATCTTCAACGCTGTCTTGCGACTGACTGATGCGGCCGCCCTAAGGTATTTGCTACCTTTACGTGTCGGCTAGTGTCTGCAGATTCGATCGGTATAGGTTTGAGCTCGAAAATACAATTTACTTGGTGACAGGATTTTTGCAAAGTAATTTGCAGGATTATATCAAACCGGTCGGAAAGGGCTATAATTGTATGCACAGGATGTCCGGGAAGTCTTTCTTCGACTGACTTTTACATGAGGACTCAAAAATATTTAAACTCATTAATATATCTTTATCCCTCAGTAGCCCTCAATGACTCTTAATTTTGGATGTAAATATAACAGTTCCAGACATTTGATTTGCATAATAACTACAATAAGGTATATTTAAATATTTATCAACGTAATTTAAGTCAATAATTGCTCGACATGTTTCGATACATTTAGACCCCTGTTAGAGTTACCCGTTTGATAAATATATAAATATGTTTGAGTCTCACGTTAGTTATAATTATAATATACTAAAATATTGAGATTTTAAGTACATTTTTAACTATCGCTATCTTTGTCTGTCAAATCGATTTAAATTTGATCCCCTTCCCCCTTACCGATGGAGCTGAAATTTTGTATACAAACATTTGTACGTACGAGTGTTAAAAAGTGTGCTACCATCATGCAGGCGGAAACCGAAGAATTACACAGACGGGCACAGCGAAACTATGAGGGCTCCTAGTTTACTACGGAACCCTAAAAAGTTTACGTTTGACGGCAGTAGCTGTAAAGTGATGCAACTTTTCACAAACGCTTTGTTTTCATCTATTTTTACTTTCTTTGTGCGATTGTTCTTTTTCGGGCTTCAAACAATGAGAGTAAAAATATCAGCAACCGTTGTTAACTTGTTTTTTCATTTTTAACCGACTTTTAAGAAGGAGGAGGTTCTCAATTCGACTGAATTATATTTAAATTATTTTTTTGTAGGTATGTTACTCGATATCTCTGGGAATTGTAAACCGATATTCAGTTTATTTTTTAATCGAATGGATATAACAACGAGACGGTCCCATTGTTAGCGCCAAATCAGGGTCTGATGATGGGATCTTGAAGAAATTGGTTGAAGTCGGTTTTTTCAATTTGGTTATTTCACATAAGTTTCATTTTCATAATTAATGTTTAATACGTATAAATAAAATTAGGGTGTTTGCCTGACCATGACCTAGGATGCCGAGCTGCCGAGACATAGACGTTCACAATTGCGTAAAATTCGGGTTGCGCTGGTTGGAGCGTGCCATGCTCGCCTTGAAGCTAAAATATTGAGTTAGGAACACCGAGATTCCACGTCGCACCCGTGCGTGATGTCGGGGATAACCGTGTTTAACCTCAAGTAGAGCTGGGCGGGACACATTGGCAAGTGATGGCAGGTGGACCAAAATTCTTACGCACTGGCCACTTCAGAGAAAAAGAGGCGTCGGACCTCCAGCTCGATGGGACGACGATATTACGAAATCTGTGGGTCGCTTCTGGGTAAGAGCTTGTCCATTTATCACGTCATACTATTTAGGGGGAGGGGGGGTCAAGAAAAAATCACCAATTATCACCATAGGGGAGGGGGGTCAATAGACAAATCACGTGTAATTTTTTGTTATACTCGAATCTGCTGAACAGCATTAAAACCAGTAAAAAAAATCTTTACTTTTTTATAAAACACTTTAAACACGACGTTTTAAAACGTCGCGAACATTTACTTCGTAGTTGGCAAAAAAGTACTTAAATTCAAGTGTTATTAAAAGGACTACTTAAATTGGCAAAAAATTACACGTCATATTGGCTAGGGGGGGTTGGTCCAGAAAATATCACCAAAGATCACCATGGGGGATGGGGGGTCTAAAACAGAATTGTATGGCCAAAATTGTATGACGTGATTAATGGACAAGCCCTAAGATTGACACAGGACCGGGACGAATGGCATACGAGAAGAAAGGCTCAAAAATGGGCGTTCACGGACTGATGTTGATGATAATGACGGTGTTTGTAGCGTGATTGTAGTTTATTGTATTTAACTGTCGACAATGGACATTGTACAGCCAGCATCAAATACTTTATTATAGTCAGAGTTGGCAATTTCCTTCGGCGAACGCTTCAGCTGTGGAATGACCTTCGTGTCGGCGTATATTCAAGGGAATACAGTATATTTTGGGTCATTTACGGCCACGGAATTATTACTAAGCAGTACCTAAGGTTCTCGGCGGCCATGTACTGAAAGGTGCAGCGTAGGCAGGCCCCCACAAGGTGGACGGATGACCTGGTGAAGGTCGCAAGAGTCCGCTGGATGCGGATGGCGCAGGACCGATCATTGTAGCAATTTTTGGAGGAGTATGTCCAGCAGTGGGCGTCTTTCGGCTGATATGATAAAGGTGCCCGGGTTGGTGGCGGTAATGAGAATGCATTTATCACCACCCCAACTCGTTCCGTGGGTCTGGTAAGAGTAGTCTCTAATTCCAGTCAAAAATACGTTTTTAGTACAGATGGTGCCTTTTTTAGGCTCTAGTGCGAGAAGTGTGTCTTTTACGTCAGGTCCAAAACTTCGGAGGACCATCTGCACTAAAAAACGTCGTACGAGACACGTGCAAAAACGAAATTCGTAACTGGTGTCGATTGAAAACACTGTATCGGTCGTATTTTAAAACATCGCCACTCGTTTCGAATTTCATGTTTTTCGCACTTGTGTCGTAATGTACTATTTTGAAGTCTTTCGGGTTATTAACGGCCACGGTGTATAATGATTATTTTTCTAGTTGAGTGTACCATTAGAGCGTTATGTTATTTGGTGTCACCGGAGCGTGACGAAGAAATGGCGGTGACACAGCATGAGTTGCGCGCTACGAGCAATCAGACAGACAAACAGTACTAACATGAGCTGCCCCTACGTCATTAACGAGCTACTTTCTATACAGCCGACTGCCGTGTGGTGATGGCAGTAAGAATACATACACTACCCCAACTCCTGCGGGTGTCGTAAGAGTCGACTACGGGATTGAAGTGTCTGATTATTCTACAAGATTGATGATGGGCAGCAGCGTCATCATAGTGGACACATTACTGCGATCCCCAATCCGCTTGCCTGGCGTGGCGATTATGGGCATTTACCTCCTAATGCGTCTATACGCATAGTTGAAAGGAGAGGCCTACGTCCAGCAGTGAGCTATCATAGGCTGATGATGTGATGTGATGTCCTATATGTCAGCCTCCGTAGCCTAGTTGGTAGTGACCCTGCCTACGAAGCTGGAGGGCATTATTTGTGTAATTATTACCACAAATGTTTGTTCCTTGATCACGGCTTACTATGTATTTAAGTATCGATCTATAATATACGAGTATATACTTATCGTCGCTTGGTACCGACATCACAAGCCTTAATTGAGCTTACCTTGGGAATAGGTCGATTTGTGTAACTATGTCCCTACATAGTTATAATATATTTATTTATATTTATATTCGATGTTTCTACTGTGTACTGTAGTTACGTACTCAAAACGTCGGAGGTCATTTTCTAAGCATACTTAATTTAAACCCGTTTCGTTAGTACCATTTTTCTTAGAAATTCTTCAGAAAAATATTTAGCACACCTATTTTGTTCGACGTATCATCAAAATAACCGTAAGAGACCGGAACTAATACCCCTATAGAAAATGCATAGTTATTAATTAGTCAAGCTTGTGTGATTAGTTTTAAAGCAGTAGCATTAAATATAATTAAACGGTTAAAATCACGTGTATTTAGTCAATACACGCGATATGTATGTATCGGAGAGCCTGTCTCCATTATCAGCAGAGTTTGGACAAATGTGCGTCATTGTTCGCAATAGTATGGACATGACTCCAATGTTGATTAAATTAATAAATAAACGAATTTCTCGAAATTTGATTTCGAATTTTTAAGGTCACTATTTACAAAGGTTTTCATTGTTACCGGCGTCAAATTCAGAAAATGACTAAATGATTAATTGTTCAATCAATTTTGGAGTCATGTCTACATTATTGCGAACGATGACACACATTTTTCCGATCCCTGATTATCAGCCACTGAGTCCGTGTTAACGCGTCGAACGTTAAATTAATAAATAATAATAATAAATAAAATATCTTGGAACATCTTACACAAATCTACCTAGTCCCACGATAAGCTCAATGAAGGCTTGTGGTGTTACCAGGTGACGATATAAATATAATAGATACATACATAGAGATACTTAAATACATAGACAGCCATGACCAATGGAACAAATATTTGTGATCAATAAATACACAAATAATGCCCTCGTCGGGATTCGAACGGAACCTCCAGCTTCGTAGGCAGGGTCACTACCAACTAGGCTACGGAGGCTGAATTATATTTATAGGTATTGTCTCACATCATCAGCCTATATTATTCCTCTGCTGGACAACGACCTCTCCTTGGCCCATGCGCATGAACGCATTAGGAAGGTAAATGAGAGATCGCTCTTTAGCGATAAGACCGCCTGTTGTGTTACCTCTACCTTTAAGATTCGATTTTTTTTGTTATTTCCTTTTTTATGTTACGAGGTGTGCAATAAAGAGTATTGTGTGTGTGTGTGTGTAAATGCCCATAATCGCCACGCTGGGCGAGTGGATTGGTGATCGCAGTAATGTGTCCACTATTATGACATTTATGACGCTGCTGCCCATCATCAATCTTTTATCAAATAATGGTTAGTGACACTTCAATCCCTTAGTCGACTCTTACGACACCCGCAGGAGTTGGGGTGGTGACAAATGCATTCTTACTGCCGTCACCACACGGCAATTATGTCTCACGAATGTTGAAATTCAGTCGTCTGTCAAATTCACACACAGACCGTGAAAACCGAATGACAATGACAGTTTATTTACATCTCCGGTCATTGCCCCTGACCGTGACTTTCAAACTGTCAGCGTTGTGCTGGTGACATTGGACTTAACAGTTATTGATGTTCACATATTGAGGCACTGGGGCCTATTTCTCGAAAGCTTGTAACTTGTAATACAAGCGGAAGTCCTTATCTAATTAATAGTGTTAAAAAGAGACTTCCACTTGTATAACAAGTTACAAGCGTTCGAGAAACGGGCCTCTGGTCTCACCGCGAGCTACCGTAAAAAGGGGTAAATAGGAATGACGGGGTAAATAGGAACGTAGAGTTGACTGGTCTTTTAGCCCAGGACAAACAGTCCAGTTTAGAAAAACACATATGAAAAAATCTGTTGTTCTAAATTGGACTGTTTATAGCTGGGCGAGTATCGCCGTGTCTCTTTTATTTACACGGGAGTATTTATCTTCTGTTCGTGTTTATAGCTGATAGTTCATAGCTTTGTACCTCGCGGTGAGACCAGTGCCTATTGAGTAGTGTCAAATCCGTTATTAAATACAGGGTGTTTCCTGGGTCGAGATTCCTTCCAACTGTGAAAAATGTGTTAAGATGGTCTTTCTGAACAATGTTTCCCATGTTAGGCGACCCTGTCTTCTTCTTTAAATGTGCAAACTTATTTGTGGAAACGTGTCTGATTAATACCTTTTTATATGATTATCTAACACTAAACAATACCTTTCGGATAACACGTTGTATGGGTACGTTTATGGTATTATGAGTTTTTAGTGACCTCCACACTAGGCAAAACTTGTCCCGTGGATTAATTAGAGAACTTATATTTATTTTTATAATTGAACGAATTGCTATTGGTGTTACATTTTAATAATTAGTGCGGAAAAGTAAACTTTACGCACGCGAATTTCCCTTTTTAAGGCACTTGTTATGAAAAAAGGCGTTCGATACACGTGTAGAAACTTTCTCTTAACTCGAGTGATTGTCACCCTCGTTTCACTCGGGCGCCAACTTTCACCCTTGTCGAAAAAAACGTTTTTGCACTTGCATCGAAATGTACTAGGTATTTTACAATAAAAGGATGAACAATATTGCTTTGCTCTTCCGCGATACAGAATGTGTAGTTAATTAGTGTAACCCGCTATAATTTACAATAAAACACATGTTTACAATAAAAAAATCAACTGTGAAAGACTGGTTGTCAACCAGCACTCTCCGGATTACCGATTAATTCAATCGTTTGAATCCCGTGACAAGCAGTCTTTCGCAGTTGATATTTTCTATGGTAAGCACATCTGTTACATTGTGATCTTAACAGTATATTTCCTTGGAAGACACTAAACATATTTCACAATAAGTTGAAATTTCATAGCACAGTTCGCATGACTACTTGTATAAACACCTGTTGGTATGTATTGTGATCCAAGGCGGTGACAGTTTGTTTGCGCTCGCGCTTCCGGCATCGACGCGTGCGTCGTTCACGATACAATACACCGCTACTTATGTGGCTGTGCGCTTTAGCGTTTGTATGACTTAAGGTGCGTTTAAACCAAAAGAGCATTCGCTGTTCTAGCGCCCGTTCTACGAAATCAACCAATCACGTTTTGTGTACCGATCGAATTTCGTAGAGTGGGAGGTTAGAACAGCGAATGCTCTTTTAGTTTGAACGCACCTTTAGTGTAAGGCCGGAGTGCTTAGACAATTTGCCAATCACCATCATCATTTCAGCCAAAAGACGTCCACTACTGGACATAGGCCTCCCCCAATGATCGCCAATATGACCGGTTCTACGTTCCTTGCCTCCAGCGAGTTCCCGCGACCTTGACCAGGTCGTCGGACCATCTGTGTCTTCCGGTACGTGGTCACCAGTCCAGCAGTTTCTGGCCCCATCGGCCATTCGATCTTCTGGCTATGTGCCCAGCCCACTGCCACTTAAGTCTAGTAATTCTTAGAGCAATGTCGGTGACTTTGGTCCTCTTGCGGATCTCTTCCTTTTTGATTTGATCACGCAAGGAAACTCCGAGCATTGCTCTCTCCATTGCCCTTTCAGTTGCCAATTGCTAACGCTTAATCGTCAATCGTAAGCAAAAGGCAGCTAACTGTCTTTGTCGCACTAATATGAAAGAGTGACAGAGAGGGACAACTACGATACGCTAGCAAGCGCTAGCGATTGGCAACTTGGCTAAGCACCCTGGTGGCTACCGCGAACACCGAAGTTTGTAAATTTCAGGGATTTATCTTGTCACTCCAACGAAGTCGTTATTAGCCCAAAATGTCCCGTAATCACCGTCGTTATGCGTTTGAGTTGTCTTTTGCTATACTTCTAAAGCTTTTAGGCCCTACCCGAGTCTAAAGTCCATTCATCCTTAGTTGTCTTATCTAGTAAACAACTAACCTAAAAGTACACGTTTTCTGTTGTAAACTGCCATATTTGCCTATACTAAAATACCTGAGTCCGTATTTGTGCAGTCCGTCCGTCCGTAGTGATTAGTAAATTGCTTAATTTTTAATCAAGGAAACAGCAGTTTACAACAGAAAACGTGTACGTTTACGTTAGAAAATTGTTTACTAGATAAGACAACTAAGGATGGATGGACCGTAGTTCGTGCATAAAGAGTTTTGAATGCCCGAGACCCGTCAGATTGTACCACTCTTCCTGGTGGAAAATTGTCCCTAACAAGTGTTTAAACTTCATAATCTAATGAGAATCACAAAGAAATGCAATTGCAAATTGTTAACTTATTTAGGGCATTCAAACCTTGAATCGTCGTTTTCGTTTCTTGTATGCGTCGAACCAAAAATAACAACATTTAGTACCTACAAATAAATTATAAAACAACAGCAGGGAAATATAAATAACTTTAGAATATTGCGTGTTACATTTATTCAGGCACTTAACACATAAATTCCTATAAAACATTGAACTTTAAATTAGTTCTTCATGATTTTTAAAGTACATATTTTTGGGTCAAAATTATTTTCGTTGTCTTTTTTCGTGTCCCTAAAAAACGTGATGCAGTGGTGATTTTTTACACGACTGCCAAAAGGAGAGTATATGTGTTCAGCCCCTATGTATGTTTCATATTTTCTTTAAACGCGCAGATCTCCGCGACCACTTAACCGTTTTTAATAGTGTAAGGTATCAGTAGAATCCTCGTGACGTCGCGGGTAACATAGGATATGTGACGTCACGTTAAAAACAATATGGCGGCATATAAATTCAATAATGTCTGACAAAAAAAAAACGTTTTTGAAAAAACCTATCCAGTTTGGTATCAAAATGAAGAGCTTTGAACTGCAATTACGAATATGTATTTAACTTATATGTTTGTTACTTATTCTAGAAAAGCCAGATTCATTAAAATACAATTAAAGCGCCAAGAATAATATGTCATCCAAATGCTATGATTTGGGTATCAAATTAAAGCATTTTATATGCAGATTATAAATATATATACAAGTTATACGTTTAAATATATGTTTGAAGAGAAAACTCGAAATGTTCTACATCGCACTATTGAAGTTTTTCTTCGAAGCCTAAGACATGAAATGACTGTCACAGTTGACACATCTTCTTGACCGCTAAGTGTGAATGAAACAGATACATTGTACATACGCGCTTGTGGTCAAGGGGTAAAATGCACGGCTGCTACGCAGCGGTCGTGGGTTCAATCCCCGGCTCGTACCGATGAGTTTTTCAAATAACTTATGTACGATATGTCATTTGATATACAGTAAGTAGATACCGGTCAAAAGTTTAAGTTCACTCCACGATTTCGATACAAAATACACTTTCGGGGGATTTTTTTCAGTGTTAACAACAAAATTTCATGATCTATTTAATATTAATTTCCCATAGAAACTGAACAATTTTATACATTGGATCCGATAATAATTCATAGGCCAACGAATTTTCATGACGACATGACTGCCAAAAGCTTTCCAGGCCTTTGACCGTTCCAGGGCCGGGTTAGACCTTAACATTTGTGCAGGGGAGTTGGTAAGAAGGAAGGTAGGTTTGCCTGGTAAATTGAGTCTCATGCAGCTCGGCCTTCGCCCTAACAGGCAAGCGCGCCACGCTCGGGCCGCGTCGGGCCACGCTCCAGGCCTTTGGCCCTACGCGGCGCTCGGTTTTTAGCCTATGCATTTTCTCAAAACAAATGCTGCGGCCCTGAGATTCGTTTTAATGCTACTCTTTTCCATTGTATAGCGAAGGAGCGCTGGGCTTTGGTAGCTTGGCTTTCGGCCTAACAAGCCGGCGCCCCTTTGGGGACACTTCGGGCCGTCGGCCCTACGCGAAGCCGGTCTGCAGCCTTCGCAGGTTGTGGAAACGATCGTTAGGTCTGCGGATCTCCGATTCGTTTTCATGTTACACTATTTTATCACGTAGTGCGGTAGCGCTGGGCTCTAGCTTCGATTGTTAAGGCAGTTAAGAAGGGCGGTTGTGCCGGTCGGGCCTCCGACCCACCGGGCTCGCGTTTCAAGCACCCCGATAGTGACGCTCCAGGCTTTAGGCCCTATGTGGAGCTGGGCTTATTTAGAAGCTTGGTAGCGCAATTTTCTTGCAGCTCCTTCTTCGACCTTGCTTTAAATTTCTTCCAAGTGACACTTGGGCCATCTAAGTGCAAGTCTTCCCTCTGGACTCTGGCTCCGGTGGTCCGGGCCGGGGGCTCACCTTTCGGCCTCGCAAGCCAGCGGTCTCCGAGGGACGATTCAGGCCTACGGCCCTACGGCCTTTGCAGGTTGTCAAAACGATCGTCGGAGCCATTTTAACGTTACACTATTCCGTCGGCTGACGTGGTAGTGCTAGGCTCACAAGCTGGCGCCCCTCTGGCTGCCGCTTTTGGCCGTTGGCCCTACGCGGAGCTCGGCTTTCAGTCCTCGCTGGAGTTCGGAGCGAACCGTTGAGCCCTCTGGTTCGATTATTCGATTTCGATAATAGTTAAGAGGGACGGTTGTGAGGACCGTGTCAACTCGCCCGTTGTGCCTTGGGCCCTACACAGATATCGGTTTATTTAGATGCTGGGGTGCTTGAAGAAGCATGGTACCTCAATTTTCTCGCAGCTCGGCCTTCGGCCTCGCTTTAAATTTCTACGCGCTTGGGCCCGGTCCGGTGTCGGTGTGACGCGGTTCGACCTCCGCGAGCTCGGCTTTCGGCCTTCCACCCTGAAGCTCGCCCTGCGGACTCACTCGAAATAGATTTACATTGGTTCCGGTAATGCTCCAGCCCTCACGCGGCGTGCCCTTCGGCTTCGCCCAAAATTAGCGGGATTGGAACTTCCCGGGCCCCCGGAGCGAAGCTTCGGCCCTCTGCAGAATCGGTTTTTGAAATTCTATCCAACTTTAAGGAATTTCCAGATTCACTAAAAGGTTTCAAATAAATAAAATAATTAAAAAATTAAAAAACACGACTGCCGTTTTAAGCGAACTGAAAAGTAACAAATAATTCCTTCTTCAGGTTAATCCTTGTGAGCGTGTCTACATAATAGGCGCTCGTCTTATTACTTACTATATTTTGTTTTGGTTGCAGTCGGGGAACCTCCATATATTTATATTTTCCGTAATGAAAGGTTCCCCGATTGCAACCAAAACAAAATATAGTAAGTAATAAGACGAGCGCCTATTATGTAGACACGCTCACAAGGATCAACCTGAAGAAGGAATTATTTGTTACTTTTCAGTTCGCTTAAAACGGCAGTCGTGTTTTTTAATTTTTTAATTATTTTATTTATTGTATGAGATGAATAGATGATGTTTTGATTTCAATTTCAGATGTAGGTATGAATTAAAATCTAGCGTGAAAAAGCAATACAAGTGCACCGGATATTTTTTTTATACTGAGTCGAAACAGCAACTAGAAGCGTGACAGAGTGATATGAAACAAGACAACGAAAAGAATTTTGACACTTTTAAGCACAACGACATAAATAATTAATTTATCTTAATAAGTAGTTAAGTACATACCTACCAAGTCCACTAATATCTAATTAAACATTTTATTGCTTTGCTAATAAATATAATAGAATTTGCAAGGCTCATTTCATCCTTAGTTGCCTTCTATGTTATAGGAAAAATAACTTTTGACGAAAATACGAAGTGGAGACCACGTACTGACAAACGCAGCGTGGGACATCCAAGGTGATCAGACAACCTGGTTAGAGTTGCGGGGACTCGGTGGATGCAGGTCGCATCCATCCGGCCAAAGTGGAAATCTATTGAGGAGGCCTATGTCCAGCAGTGGACTTCCTATGGCTGAAATGATGATGATTATGATGAAAATACGAACTCAGGTACCTATCTTAATAAAGAAATCTTTGTCAAGTTCAGAGCAAATGTTCAAAGCCACAAGGGCCACTCCTATATCGTCAGCTGACAAGCAAAACTCACTATAAAAACTGTCACTACTCTTAGCAACCTCTTATGTCAGTATTAAGTCAGAACTGAGATACGAGCTTTATTTCAAGTAGGTATTTGTTACTTAGTGAGTTTTGCTTGTTAACTGACGATATATCTATTATAGGTTAGGTAAGTTAAAAAACCCGGCCAAGAGCACGTCGGGCTATGCTCAGTGTAGGGATTCGTAGTTATTCAAAATTTTTTTGTCGGCGTGATTACTATGTATACATGTACCAAATTGCAAATGGCTAGTACTAACGGCCTATGAGCTATGCTGCGGACAGATAGAGAAACAGACGGACATGGTGAAACTATAAGGGTTCCTAGTTTACTATGAATCCCTAAAAAAGCGGGGGGAGGGGGTAATTTAAAGTTTTTTTTATAAATAAGACGACTAAGGGTGAATACTCAATCGGCCGAGTGACACAACTAAGTGTAACAATTGAAACTTATTGTTTTATTGATAAGTCCTCCTATTTGTTGAGATTGGGCTATCGGCTGACCCCGCAATCCCCGCATGCACGTGACGTGACACTATCTTTTGTTAGTGCACACTACGAGATGTTTCACTACGTACCAAATCGTCAGTAGAATAAAAAAACCGGCCAAGTGCGAGTCAGACTCGCGCGCGAAGGGTTCCGTACCATTATCATTAAAAATACAGTTAAATCAACCTATCTCAAAAACTATAAGAGATAATTTAATCAAACCAAAAATCGTTGATAAAGTTTATTATTACGCATAACATAATTATTTTTTTTAGAATTTTATACCACGTAGTTTAAAAAATAGAGGGGGGGGGGGGACACATTTTTCAGACTTCGACAGCTGATATCTCGAAAACGGTTCGCTTAAATAAAAATGTGATATATAAACCTGTGTATCAATTTCAAAAACCTTTCTATTTATACCTCACACGCTTATATACATCTAAAATAAATATTTCTATCCCTCAGTTACATGTATGGAGGGCCCCAACCCCAATTTTTTTTTTACGATATAGTATCATAATTTTGTAGCGGTCCATTCAACACATATCCTTACCAAATTTCATCATTGTAGCATTTATAATTTCCAAGTAAATCGGCTGTGACAGACGGACAGACGGACAGACGGACATGACGAATCTATAAGGGTTCCGTTTTTGCCATTTTGGCTACGGAACCCTAAAAAAATAAACAAATATGGCTGACTTTCCATAGCATTTGACGTCTTTGAATCGTATTGTGAAACAGATATATTTTTACGTTAATACTAATAAAAGAGTCAAAATTCTTTTAGTTGTCTTGTTTCATACAAGTCTGTCACGCTTTTATTTGCTGTTTCGTCTCAGTATACATATAAAAAAATCCGGTGCCTTTGTATTTCTTTTTCACGCTAGATTTTAATCCATAGGTACATCAAAAATTAGAAACAAAACAGCATCTCATACAAAAATCACAACTATGTCACGTTTTTAGGGTCACAAAATATGAGAATGAATAGAATTTTGACCCAAATATCAAATATTTGAACTATACAGTGTGTGGCCTACAACCGGGGAGAAAATTTAAACGGTGCATTAATAAGCTGATCAACAATCATTTCCACATATTGTAATTAAAAAAAAAACTTTTTTTTGTAATTTTTTGTTCATGTATTTTTCATTATTATGGGTTCATTTACTTGAATTAAAAGTTATCAATAACTTATCATTTTTGAATCATTGAAAAATGTACTTTTTTTTTTAAACCGTAACAAATTAGTGGAAAAATAAAAACTAAATTATTGTTATGACTTCGTACCTGGTATACTATCAAGATGTCTTGCGACTGACAAGCTACGACATCGTGATGCCAAGATCCAGTACTAAAGGTCCATAGCTTTGAATGACAATATCTCCGAGCTTAACCACTTTGAAACACCGGGACCTTTACAGGATTATTGCCGATAGTCTAAGGAGTCACTCATTTCATTTTTCTCCCGTGTTAAAGGCCTCACACTGTATAAAACTGTAGCTGAACTCTTAAAAGGTTTTAGGTTTGTAATAAATAATACTAATAAATTTCAATAATTTGAACTATACAGGGTGCTACGCGAGCCACTGAAAACCTTGAACGGGATAATTTAGTAGGCTATACTGAACAACTTTTACTATGCGGCCAATACAGAAATCTAAAAAAAAACGTCTTTTTCATACATTTTCACCGATCGGTCACGACATTTTGTATGAAAGAACCAACATTTTTTTGAGGTTTCTGGGTTTAGCTCCTTAGTAAAAGTTGTTCAGTATAACCAACCAAATCACCCCGTTTAAGGTTTTCAGTGGCTCGTGTAACACGCTGTATAAAACTGTAGGTGAAGTCTTAAAAGGTTTTAAGTTCGTAATAAAACCTAGATTGTGTTCTAAAAGTGCGTGATTATGGAAAAATGCAAAGTTTTAGGTTTTTTTTTAGGTTAGGTTGTTTTTCTTTTTTTTTGGATTCTACTGACCAATGATACAGTTAATCTTACTCTGTACTTGGCTTTACATGTCTTCAATTACGGCAAGAAATATATGAACGAAAACAATTTTTAATGAAAATAATCATTCAATGAATAATGGTTACGACCAATTACGCTGCCATCTGGCTTCTTCAATTTGTGGAATTCATAAATTAATTAATAAACAGGAAGTGGAACTGTGAAAGAAAAGGTCGGAGCATCTGAATACACATGACTTGAAATATTGACACACAAAGTACTACATTTACTACACTTTTGACTGTAGTTAATCTCATAAGGCCCGTTATATTTTTAGAACACGTGAAATAATAAGTAGTCTCCTATTTATTATGAATATTTTTAATTATGAATTTTGAATTTTGCGTTCTGTATCAAATAGTTGACTTCATGGGTTATAATGAATAGATTTAATTCACAAAAACTGTAAATCTGGAACTCTGTATCTTGGAAAGACAGTGAGAGAGTTTATGTAACATTCCGACAGAAAGAGAATTCCGCCAGAGAGACAAAAGATTCCGCCCGTCTTAAAGCTGTAAAACAACCGGAGTCGGGAGCCTGGTTGCACGCCCTACCCTCACCACACTTAGGAACCCTACTTGATAACGACACCTTGAGGGTAGGGGTCGCATTGAGACTAGGCTCCAAGGTATGTGAACCCCATCGCTGCATATGTGGAGCAACTGTTGAAGAAAACGGGCACCACGGCTTGAGCTGCTCCCGGTCTGCAGGGCGATTCCCGAGACATCATGCGATCAATGAAATAATACGTCGCAGCATGATCTCGGCGAACACGCCCTGCATACTGGAGCCTCAAGGCCTAAGTCGCACTGATGGCAAGCGACCGGATGGTCTGACGCTGATTCCATGGTCCAAAGGCCGCTGCCTGCTCTGGGATGCAACCTGCGTGTGTACATTTGTTGCAACACACATTCATCACACCAGCAGGACAGCAGGCGCGGCCGCAGAAAACGCTGCCAGAAATAAGCACGGCAAGTACGCCAACCTGGAATCAGCGTACGATTTCATTCCGGTCGCCGTGGAAACGTCTGGGCCGTGGTGCAGAGAGGCCAAAAAACTTGTAAGGGACCTAGGGCGGCGTCTATATGTTAGAGGTGGCGATCCCCGTTCCGGCTCCTACCTTGTCCAACGAATATCGTTGGCAATCCAACGCGGGAATGCTGCTAGCATTCTCGGCACGTTTGGGCCGGGTGGTAGCCGGAACGAGGTTTAGGTCTCTACGGTTAAGTAGTTTGTATTTTAGATTTAGTTTAATTGTTATTATTTAAGTTATATTGTTTTTGTAATGTATTTAATTATTTTTTATGTTATAGTTTTTATTCTTTGTTAATGGAGTACATGTAATCATAAAAAAATATAATTGAAGAGAATTTATAATTTCTATAATAACACAATATCAGTTACCTATTTCAGTTCATTGCTGGACATAGGCGTCTCCTATTACCTATGCGTATGGACGCAGTAGGAAATGGTGCCCGTAATCGCCACGCTGGGTAAGCGGATTGGCAACTGCAGTGCCCACAATGATAATCTTCAATTAATGTTCAATAAATCAATTGCCAGTGACGCTTTAATCCCTTGGTCGACTCTTACGACACTCACAGGGAGAGTTCGGTTGATGAAAAATGTATTCTGCTGCCGTCACGACATGGGAAACATGTGGCGTTACGCCGATGATCGACCATATATCTATAACATGGACGTCTAACGCCAGCTCAAAAATGCCCCAAAACCAAATTGTTCAATTGTGTCAAGCAGGGCAGGACATAGCGCTTGTCGCAACATCTTTGACAATTTTTTGTTGAATATCGCCAATCAAAACTTTGATGGACCAATCACAACTATTTTTAAATGGCGGTTTAAGTTTTTATAGGTTGAAATTCAAATTCATTGTCGGTGATACATTGAATAGGGGGTGACACTTGTTAACTAAAATTCAAGACCGTTTTAGAAAGGCAATTTAGTATGGCGTGCGGCTTTTATGTTTTATTTGTTCGTAGTCGCTGGTAGACATCCCAATACTTGTTGTAATGGAAGGGTCTTATACCTTTATCTCTGCTAGGCAACGTGATGGCAAATTGACCGAAATTCTACCGACCTTGGGGGTTACCGCAGTAGTCCGCTGGATGCGGGTGGCGCAGGACCGGTCATTGTGGCAATCGTTGGGAGAGGCCTATGTTCAGCAGTGGACGTCTTTCGGCTGATATGATGATGATGATGATGATGATGGGGGTTACCATGACGTACTAATGCGATTCAGTTTAGGTCCAGGGAAAGGGACACTGATATACGACTCGCATAGCCTTGTCCCTTTCTCTCGACCTTAACTGAACCGCATTAGTACGTCATGGTAATCCCCCTGGAGGTACTTCAAGGAAAAAGAAGCGTCAGACGGCCTCTAGCTCGATGGGCCGACGATATTACGAAATCTGTAGGTCGCTTCTGGGTAAGATTGACACAAGACCGGGACGAATGGCGTACGCAAAGAGGGGCCTTTGCTCAGCAGTGGGGGCTCACGGGCTCATGATGATGATGTCGAAGATCATAAGTATATCAGACTTTGGATGACTATGTCTTGGATCGAACTTCAATCGCGTGTCATAGTTTGTAAACATTCCGGTAGTAGCTAATTTTACAATCCGCGAGCTCAGATAAGACCATTGTTGCTGGTTATTAGGGCTATGCAAACTGAACTGATTTCCGGACGATATTTACGTACTTTAGATTTATTTTGTATTAATAAATGTCTAGCAGATAAGACTGGGAAGACTCGTATTTGTGTTTATTGCTGCGTTGTGATAGCAGTAAGAATGCATTTGTCACCCCATCTATTCCCGTGGGTATCGTAAGAGTCGACTGAGGGATCGAACTGTCACTGGCCAGCTGCGACCATATGTATAACATGGACGTCTAACGCCAGTTCAAAAATGCCCCCAAAATCAATTGTTCAATTGTGCCAAGATGGGCAGGACATAGCGCTTTTCGGCGCAACACCTCGGTCCATTTATGGTCGCAGATTGTGCCATATTGACAATATTCAGCGCAGGCCGCATTCAGCAGACTCCCAAGCTACGCCTTCCGGTACGTGGTCACCACTCGAGAACCTTTCCGCACCAACGGCCATCGGTTCTACGTGCAATTCCCGGCTCACTGCCAATGTTAGTCTATTTAATAAATTAATGTATACACATTATCACACTGCAACGTTTATCAATGACCGACTATAGGTTAATGTTACAGGTCAAATTAACGTATGTCCATTCAGATATAACATACGGTATTTTTATTACGACGACAATAAAGTGAGTCACCTATTATTATAATATACGTGTACTGTGACGTTTCTTAATTTTTCCTCAGGAATTTTATGGGATGACCGCTGTGTTAAGTATTTACGTCATACGACACTAGTGCAAATCAAAATAATATTAATAACTAATAATAATAAATAAATATCTTGGGACATCTTACACAAATCGACCTAGTCCCACGGTAAGCTCAATTAAGGCTTGTACCAGGCGACGATATATATAATAGATAGATACTTAAATACATAGACAGCCATGACCAAGGAACATATATATTTGTGATAAATAAATACAGAAATAGTGCCCTCGCCGGGATTCGAACCCGGAACCTCCAGCTTCGTAGGCACGGTCACGTCACTACCAACTAGGCTATGGAGGCTGACAAACATAAGATATATTTGTGAATTTGAAAGACGTTTTTAAAATTATTAATGAATTTCAAAAGTATATTTACATTATGTAAATGTATTTCGTGGAATTTTCGTCTTTAATATTGCTATGATAATCTTCATTGATGAATTCATAGTGAAACTAATTGAAACGGCAATGTAAATACGAGTGATTCCAAGAAAATGTGATGGTAAATAATTATTTGCTACGTCTGTATCAATATACAAATTCACCATTTATATGGAATTATAGTAATCGCTTAATTCGGAAAAAACCGGCCAAGAGCCTGTCGGGCCATGCTCAGTGTAGGGTTCTGTAGTTATTCAAAAACGGCTGGGCCGATTATGTTCAAAATAGTTTGCTTTCCAATTCATAGTCAGCCTCCGTAGCCTAGTGGGTAGTGACAGTGACCCTGCCTACGAACATACTTTATGCTACGAAGCTGAAGGTTCCGGGTTTGAATCCCGGCGAGGGCATTATTTTTGTATTTATTTATCACAAATATTTGTTCCTTGGTCATGGCTGTCTATGTATTTAAGTATCTATGTATCTATCTATTATATAATATCGTCGCCTGGTAACATCACAAGCCTTAATCGAACTTACTGTATGACTAGGTTGATTTGTGTAAGATGTCCCAAGATATTTATTATTATTTATAACAAGATGGTTCCACCTGTCATATAGCGTGTCAAATCAGCGGCAGGTTATCAGGGCGAGGAATGCCGGCCGCATCACGTCTGAAGGCACACTATTAAAACAGACGTTATCAGTTCTTGTTTCATACTTAACCCGGCGAGCATAAGGTGAAAAAATGTCATTGGAAAATAGACTTTGTCATTATTGACACAAGTGACAGGTTAATTGCCTACAGACACCAGTTTAAACATTACGAGGACAATGTTCATAAATATCGGAACATCTTGTTGCGGTGATGTACTTTGGCTGCAGAATTACATACCTACCCGGATTAGGGCTTATGCATAAATCATGCGAGGTTTTTTTGGCTACTCTTAGACCCCCCTCCCCCCTGGTGATGTTTGGTGAGTTTCTTGGCTACCCCCCCCCCCCCCCCTAGCAGTCTCACGTGTATTTTCTCATTCAACTTTTAACGTTCGCTCGCCTCAAAATATTTCTTAGTTTGGTCATCATAGATAAATACACGACACGTGAGGTCTCCTTGTACACCTCCCCCTCCCCTTACGTGATCTTTCGTGATTTTTTCTTCCCCCCCCCCCCTATAGGACCTCGCGTGATTTATGCACAAGCCCTTAGGAATTAAATATTGTTATTCCAATTTTAGTAAATATTTTATTGTTAGGCGACTTATGCGAAAATAAATGATCTTTTCTTCAGTTAAAGTTGTTGTGCAAGAACAAGATACAGTAATAAATTATGCACAATGTGCAGATAAATCTTCATTAAATCATACAAAATCGATGTTTGGGAATACTCGATTGTAAATTTCAATGTACCTAACACATTGTTTTTGATACACTTATGTTATTGTTTTTTACTAAATGAATGTAATAATGCATCGAAGAGAGCCATAACTTGAGAAATTATTATGCAATTGTTGTCAGGAACATATATTGAACAAACAAGCTATTAATCGCAGAATTGCACTAAAAACATGCCTTATCGGGCATACTACCGCGAACTTCGAAATTATATATAACTAAACGGTCAAACTCACGTGGCACTCACCGTTTAATTCTATTTTTAATAAATAATAATAAAAAAATAAAAAAACGTTTCTTGCCCAAAAAAAAACAAGAATAAACAATGAGAGGGAAAAAAATCATACAATACAGGGTGTTCGTGAGTATACCGACAGACTTGAAAGGTGTATTCCTGACCACATTTTGAGGCTATAATGTCATATGAACTTTTCTGGATTCGGCTTAGTTTAAGAGATAATTTGACATGTTGTTCAAAAAACTATCTTTATCATAAGTCACTGACATCAAAATGCCTGCACGATTAAAATTCTCGACATATTCACTGATTAAAGTTAGAGAAAATGAAAAAACAAAATCCAAAAATATGTTCACTAAAAAAAAATTTAAAATCCTTAAGAAAATTTTTTACCCTACAATTTATTAGGTACTGGTCCTGTAGAAAAAAAATCAATATTGCACAAAAAATATTAAAAAACAAAATTTTTTTTGTTCGTAAATGACATGTCACATAATTTTTTTTTAACTTCTTTAGTCATCAAAAATACATTGCTAAAGTCTATCGGTATATTCACGAACACCATGTATAAGTAGGTAGATACTATAAGAGTGTTAACAATAGGTGCCAGTCTCAGGATATGCTAGATTGGTGGAATTATCCAGCCCTGATTTTCAGCCTGGTCCCTTTGATCGGGACATTAGAAACGTTTGGCGCTTGAGGAGTTTTTCATATGTGTGTGTGTGCATAAGAAATTTGACTGTGTGTGTGTGTTCATGTGTCTAGTCATTCATAAATATTGTCAACTTAATATTTTCTTCGGTTACCGTGAGGATTACACATGAAATAAAACTATGAAAACAGATAAACTCATCACTGGATTCGGTCATCCGCAGACCACGAACCCTGTAAAGTGTTCGAAACGTCGGAATGAAGTTAAAATTAGTTAATATACGCGAGTTTATCCGTTTTCATAGTTTTATTTCATATTGTCAACTTCTCAATTGTATAGTTATTATATCTCACGAAAATAAAAATTCAACTTAAAGATTTGTCATGCTTCCACCATGCTACTACTGACATGCTTCATATTTTGTTATATATTTATCGATATACATATGTATAATCGGTAGTCGATAAACGAGAAGTCCCTATGACGGGAGCCTGCCGTTTTCCCAAAAAGAAATTGGTCAAATTTCATTACCCAAACAAATTTTAGCAAATGTTTTATTTGTCAATGCTATTTTTGGCAAGTTTACAATACGCATATTTTCATTTGGTCAAATAATCTTTAAGCAGAATATTACTACAAAAATTAAAATTTAAGCATTTGGTCATTTGCTAAATGTTTTATTAAGGCAAAATATTAATTACACAATACACATTTAGTCAAATTACTTGTTATGACAAAACCAACTTGGATTGGTTAGGTTTCTAACTAGGGCGCAGTGAAAAGCGTTGTTTAAAAAATACTTAAGTATTTTTAATTAATTGTTTACGCATCCTTATTTGTGCAAAACTGAAAAATGGGGGAAATTAAAAAAAAAACAAATTATAGTTCCCCCACCCTAACCTGGATAGGTTCGTTAGGTACCTTTTATCCCTTAGAGCAGAAATAGAAGCCCCGCGCGGGGCTTCGTCGACCAGTTCCCAGGGCCCGTTCGCAGTTTCTCGAACGCTTGTAAATAGTAGCTAGTATTCGAAAAAACTAATAATTATTACTGTGTTTGAATATTCCATTAAATAATATTATTGTTTGCCTTATTTTTATTCGCGTAAAATATGTTTTGCCAACTGAAACATTTTACTTAATGTAAATTGGTCAAAACATTACTTGGTAAGTGATTCATTGCTTTAACATTCTTAAACTAAGTAAAACGTTTGCGTAACATTTTTTTGGGGAAAATAATATTGGCAAATCTTTATTTGGCAAATGAAATTTTGGGAAACATTTTTTGCGATCTGAAATTTTGGCAATTTCTCCCCCCCCCTTCCCCCATTCCCATTCTTCCCCCCCCCCCTATGACAGCTTAAAAATGGTACCAGAATTCCGATGCCTGGTCGTCACTCTTATTTTACATACGTAGCAATAGAGTCTATCGCAAATATCAAAGCATGAGAGTATCTAATACGCCCGCAGA
>JALPQI010017749.1:0-27360 GCA_025490895.1 Thaumatotibia leucotreta | reverse complement strand
ATCCAAGGTCATTGACGACACAAGTGAAGACTGCCTCTCTACCTAATGATACAGTCAAGTTGTTCAGGCTATCTTCAAAGCGGGGGATCTCTGTAACAATAATAAAGAGATTACTGAGCCTCGAAGCGATTAAGCGATCAATACTTGAATTAATAAGGTAAACGTAAAACTCGACATTATAATTCCCAATATGCCACTCTGGTTTGCTGCTAATGACTTAAAATTATGGGTAAAATTTCATATTTTCTTATTTAATGTTGTGACATATATGTTACAAGTACTTTGTCAGGTGACGAGTACTCAGGCCCCACCCAATCATACATGATTTCACTAATAAAATATCTACCTATTTACGAATTTGTTTTCGAAAAGCACAATTTGTATTATTTCATTAATACTTCATAATTTCTACAGATTTTTACTACATACTTGTAACATGTATGTGAGTGCAAGTGTAAATCTGGCAGTATCATGTTGAGGCGATGATTTTGGTTAAACATCTAAGTAATAATTACAACTGAATGTACACAGCCTGTTAATATATTTTAAGAGCGTATGCGCTTTTAGCAATTTAAATAATCCGACTTAGTACATACAACATTTAAGCTCAATTGGAAACTGGATCTTTAACTTGTAAGATTTGATCACAGACAACGGGACAGGTGAAAGTATACAAAAAAAGTATTAAATTAAGTGACTTTTGAGTAGTTTTGAATGCTTGTAATCAATTTTGTGTTTTTTAATAAGCTACTATTTTCATTAAAAAAAAATACCTCGTCATTTAGGAATAATTGTAATGTAATTGAATTGTAAGTTCATACTGAATTTGGTACTAGGCAAATTTTTTAAATGGCGGTCATTAATAAAGAACTCCGTAAAATTATTTTAAGTACTAAATTAAATGGAGTGGCTTAAAAATTGGTCAACCCACGCTTCAAGAGTTTTCTACGAACTCGCGATTTTAAAGAGAGGCGTATTTTACGGTAGTACAGTCACGTCTAATAATATGTAGATATACATTTCGGAACGTATGTTTTTTTTTTTTTTTTATACCACGTCGGTGGCAAACAAGCATACGGCCCGCCTGATGGAAAGCAGTCACCGTAGCCTATGGGCGCCTGCAACCTCAGGGTGTCACATGCGCGTTGCCGACCCAATAAAAATAACGTTGGCACAACAAATAAGTGGCTCCACTCCACCTGATCGTAAGTGAAAAGTAGAGCCCAAATCGCGGCGGCAACGAACAGGAGACAATTAGTAACCTGTTAGTTGCCACCGCCTTGCTGGCCCGCTACCGCACGGATACCTTACAAAAAATATCCTATTCTTTTTTTTTTTTTTTAATATCCTTTTTGTTGGATGTCAAAGAATAAGGATCAAAATTGTATACATATTATTAGAGCCGACCTTACTCCTTATAGTTTCACCATCCCTTTGTAAAGGATGTCCCAAAAATAACGCAAGATTTGAAATCGATGAAAAATACTTATTTTTTGTTTGATTTTTTAATTCCTTGATTTAATCATAAAGTACAAAGACTAGGGTTTATAATGGTAAAGCATGCTACTTTTACTTCGAGGGCTTTGCTGTGACATAGCACTCCTTTGTTCAAATTTTCTATGAAATTTGCATAAATATGGGTGAATTTCGTTGCTGCAGTGTGGAATCCCCTCCTTCAAATCATGGTCGATCGAGAGCTTGCTGACATAGAACTTTGATTATAAATAAACAAATAAAAATAAACAATTATGTTAAATTGCAATATTTGGGATCCACTGAAATGAAGGGAAAACGGCCAGAAAATGGGTTTTTGTCAAGGAGCCCAGGGTTGTAGGGCGATTTGTAATTATAATACTTAATCCTATTATGTGCACTTTGTCAGGGAAAAAAATTGGATATGGTCAAAAAAAGTATGCTTTTTCTTTAAATTTAAATCTCGCGTTATTTTTGGGACAGCCTTTTACTAGTAGCTATGATTTCTAAAATATTAGTTTTAGCTTGAGTATATTCGTAATATAGCTATAGTAATAAATCACCGGTAAAATTATGAAACAGTACTACAAGACTTACACTACAACTACTCTCTGTAAGTATCTATCTGCAAGAAATACAACAAATTTTCGCTTTGACCCAACGTTTTTTTCTAAATGTATATTTTTATAAAGCAAATCGTGTCGGAAGAAATTGAAAGTACTATAAAATGTGTTTTTACGTAGGTAAGTAGTGCAACAAACAGATTTATAATTAAATTTAAAACAGATTTGTGGAATCCCAAAAACATAATACCTTTAAATACGGTTTATTAGGCTGGCAACAAAATTAGGACAACAAATTGCAAACGGTCCGATCTCTGTTTGCCTGCTAATTACAAACTGAAGAAATATTTACATTCAATTTAACAGTAAAATCAGTAACAGGCTGTTATAATAAAAGCCGATACGATAACAAATGATTTTTAGCGAGAAAATATACACGCTTTAGATATTTTATATCTTTTGGGGATTTAGTAAGCGTTGTATTTTTTATCTGCTTACATTTATTTTCAAATAAGTGACTTTGTATTTACTTTTTAATATTTTTTTGTGATAATGATGACCGATAGACGTCGAGTAAAAAATATTGTCATGATTAATTATTTCATTATTACAGAACGATTGTAATAATATCATCATCATCATCATCATCATCATATCAGCCGAAAGACGTCCACTGCTGAACATAGGCCTCCCCCAAAGATTGCCACAATGACCGGTCCTGCGCCGCCCGCATCCAGCGGACTCCTGCGACGTTCACCAGGTCATCGGTCCACCTTATGTAATCTATATATATATTATATATAAAAGAAGAAGCTCTCTGCCAAAGATGCACGCACAGCTTAAACCCCTGGTCCTAGAGACTCCAAATTTGGCACGTAGGTTCCTTTTATAGTGTAGACGAGCACTAAGAAAGGATTTTTCAAAATTCACCTTCTAAGGGGTTGAAATGGGGGTTCAAAGTTTGTATGGCGAAATAAGATTAGTTGAACTATTTTATCCGAAACTTCGCAAGAGTACCTATTCTTTAAAGTAATTGAGTAAAGGCATGTTTAAGGTTTTTTGAAAATTCAACCCCTGAAAAAGGTAAAAAGGGTGACGAAGTGAAAATATCAAGATGGGTATCGTTTTTATAGTTTATCGAGTCGTAGATCACGAAAACAATCACGATTTTAAAATTTAACGCGGCGGACGTGAAATACTATGTACACGGTTATGGTGTGATGGGGTAAAATTCGAAAAAAATTATGCAGTTTTATTAATTATTTATGTTCATTTCTGGTTCTAGAGGTTCTAAATTTAGTGCGTAGGTTTCTTTGAGGATGTAGGGGTGCTCTAAAAAAGGTTAAGTCGAAATCCACTCCCTAGAGGGTGCAATGGGGGTCCAAAAGTATGGCGAAAAAAAGATTAGTTGGTCTGTTTCGTCCGAAACTTCGTAGGAGTATTCTTCAAAGTAATAAAGATATGTTGCAGATTTTTTGAAAATTTAACCCCTGAAAAAGGTAAAAAGGGTGATGAAGTGAAAAAATCAAGTTGGGTATCGTTTCTATGGTTTATCGGGACGTAGATCACAAAAACAATAACGATTTTAAAATTTAACGCGGCAGACGGGAAATACTATGGTGTGATGGGGTATAAAATTCGAAAAATATCAATATAATTTTATTATTTCTTTGAGGGTGTAGGGGTGCTCTAAAAAATATGATAAAAATTGATAGAACGCGGCCGAACCGCGGGTAAAAGCACCATCCGCCACACTTAAATCAGTTAAGGCAAACGCGAGATAATTGCGGGAAAACATTAATACGCAGTGAATAGATATTAGAACGCGGGCGAAGCCGCGGGTAACTGCTAGTAATATACATAATTATATTCTATACCAACTAATACACGAGAAACCGCAACTAAATAGATTTATACTGAAATTAGGAAATAGAAGACATAAACTAAAACTGTAGGTACCTACTATACAAGTCTTAGCTTGAGTCTTAGAAAAAATACCCATGTTGAATGGGTATTTTTTCTAAATAGGTAGATACATTGTATACGAGAATCATTTAATATATGTTTTGTTAAGTACTTATGTTTTACACTTTTACTTTTGGGGTGAGTTTTATTATTTTTTATACATAAACTGATGATACTGTTACGTTCGTGGGGTGGGTTTTCTATAGAAAATGTATAAATAAGCCACTAATTAAAACTGACACTTTAATTACTAATTAAAGGAACAAACACCAAACTAAAACAGTAATCACACACTTAACACGTCACACTGATTCACTCTCAAACTCGCCGTTAGAATCGCAGTTTTCGCTCTTGATGTTATCTCTTCGCTGTCTCAATTGAAACTACTCCCGGCCGGGTCATGCTGTGTATTTATACCAGCCACTCAAATCTACAAAGTACGAGAAGATTCGACTCTAGAAAGTTCCCGAGTTAGGTGCGCGAACATTCTAGAATATCGCTGTCTCTTTCTACAGGTTTCTCTTTCACACCCGTCCAGAATGTTCTCTCTATAGCTGTCTCGTTCACATCTTTCCAGAACATTCTTTTGTGCTGTCTCTATCTAATAGTGCTTTCTCTTTCACTCCTATGGGAAATTTAGCTATATACCGATTTGTACTTGAGAGGCTCAAAAGGGGTCCTGAAAACGCCTGAAAAAGGGGTTTTCAGGTTATTGCACCATCCGATAGAGGGTATCCTGAAACGGCCTGAAAACATGTTTCAGGCGCCTGAAAACGACGGTATCTGATATCTGATATTGATTTTGTAGTATGTGAAAGAGGACCTTCTGAAACGGCCTGAAAACGCATTTCAGCCTGCTGAAAACGCTTCTAACGTGTCTAAAATCATATTTGTAGTTTTTATCATGCCATCGGCGTAACACTACCCCCTCCTAAGACATGCTCGTCCCGAGCATCATTATTTCCGTGGTATTTGGCGAGCCGGTCAACGTGAACAATCTTGCATGGGCTTCGTAAATTCCTCCGAATCCGATATGAAACGTCATTGATCTTCGTAACCACTGTATTAGCTGCCATCCATGGTTTACCGTTGGATACTTTTTCCACAACTACACATCGACGACCTCCCTGACTTGCTGTTCCTGGTAAACGCACTGGGACTCGAACCTGTGCCTTTGGTAGGAGAACAGTTCTTCTAGAGCAGTAAACATTCCCACTAATTCCTCCTTCTATAGGAACCTCATCAAATCTAGTTTTCAGGACTCCAACTTCCATGTCAATTTTATAACCATGGCACCTCATAAAATCTAGTCCAATAATACAGTCATCAATTATGTCGGCAATAATCACTTTATGCCGATAAATGTGCTTGCCGATTCTTAAATCCACCCCTGTCTCCCCCCTGATGGGAATATGCTGGCCAGTAGCTGTAAGCAGCTGTAGATGCTTAGGTTGGACTACATGACCTCGAGTCAGGTGTTTCAGAAGCCAATGATTAATCACCGTCCGAGAAGCTCCGGTGTCGATAGTAAGGTTACATGGTATTCCACCAATTTCTCCCTTGACGACCAGACTATTCCCGTCGTTGACTTGTGAGATCACTACTGGGACATTTCGACCTCCAGCCAGCACTCGTCCCTTAGTCCTGGCTCTTACTCGTTTCCCTGCTGCGGCTCTGGTCGTACAGAGCCCTTATTCCTGGTCACAGGGGATTCATCTCGTTCTCTCCTGCTGCTTCTTTTCGGGCAACTAGTTTGTATATGGCCAAGTTCTCCACAATGGTAACATCGTGGCCCAAACTTCCGATGAGGTGCAATGCTTCTTTTCGGGCAACTAGTTTGTATATGGCCACGTTCTCCACAATGGTAACATCGTGGCCCAAACTTCCGATGAGGTGCAATCGGCTCCCTGGCAGAAATCTCACGTAGCTTATACGATCCTGATGAATCTTGGCGTACAGCTTCAACTTCTAGGGCATGAGCTACGGCATCCTTAAGGCTTTCGTGGTGCCCTAGTCGTACTGCCGCCCTTACTTCCAAATCTCGGATCCCATCAACAAATGCCTGCACCAGCATGGTTTTTATCAAAGAGTCAGCTGAACGTTGGTATGCCTTTCTGACCAGCTTTTCAATTTCCAGGGCCCATTGTTGCAATGTCTCATTACGTCCCTGCGTTCTGTCTTTCAGCTGAGCTCGGTAGACATGTTCCAGATGACTGTCTCCGTAACGGGCTTCTAATGCTTCTAGAAGCCGGTCGTAAGTTTGCTCTTTTCCAAGAGCTTCTAGAATTGTAAGAGCCTCGTCACGAAGTGCCAGCGTCAGAGCCGTCATCGCTTGCTCCTTACTCCAACCGTTTGCTTTGGACACGGACTCAAACTGTAGCTTGTACGCCGCCCACGAAGATGTTCCATCAAAAGGAGGTGCCTTAAATTTTCCACCTCCCGGCACAGATATCTCGGGTGCGCAGGTACTGATGCCATTAGCTACTTTTAATCCAAGCTTCTGGAGGCGACGCTCAACCGCTTCCTCTATAACATGAATCTTGTTCTCCATGTCACTGAGCTTCCCTTGGACTTCGTACATTTCTTGCTTCCATTCAGTAGCAGCCTTGTGCAACTCTTGAAGAATCAATTTCGACTGTTCTTCTTGTTTCCGCGACTGTTCTTCTTGTTTCCGCGACAGTTCTTCTTGTTTCCACAACTGTTCTTCTTGTTTCCGCGACTGTTCTTCTTGTTTCCGCAACTGTTCTTCTTGTTTCCGCGACTGCTCCTTCAGGAGAATCAGAATAGTTCTGAGGTCTACGTCTTGAGTACTCTTAGCCTGCAAACCAGACGGACCGGGCTTGGATGCAGTATCCTCACATGCTGGAGGCTCTTCACGTACTGCAATATCCTCCTGCGCTGCAGGTTCCTCACGTGCAGTTTGGCTCCGGGTCACAACTCCTTTTGGCTCGATCTCGTTGTCACGTGGCGTTATACCCATTTTCTATCCCGCTTCTGACACCAAATGTTACGTTCGTGGGGTGGGTTTTCTATAGAAAATGTATAAATAAGCCACTAATTAAAACTGACACTTTAATTACTAATTAAAGGAACAAACACCAAACTAAAACAGTAATCACACACTTAACACGTCACACTGATTCACTCTCAAACTCGCCGTTAGAATCGCAGTTTTCGCTCTTGATGTTATCTCTTCGCTGTCTCAATTGAAACTACTCCCGGCCGGGTCATGCTGTGTATTTATACCAGCCACTCAAATCTACAAAGTACGAGAAGATTCGACTCTAGAAAGTTCCCGAGTTAGGTGCGCGAACATTCTAGAGTATCGCTGTCTCTTTCTACAGGTTTCTCTTTCACACCCGTCCAGAATGTTCTCTCTATAGCTGTCTCGTTCACATCTTTCCAGAACATTCTTTCGTGCTGTCTCTATCTAATAGTGCTTTCTCTTTCACTCCTATGGGAAATTTAGCTATATACCGATTTGTACTTGAGAGGCTCAAAAGGGGTCCTGAAAACGCCTGAAAACGGGTTTTCAGGTTATTGCACCATCCGATAGAGGGTATCCTGAAACGGCCTGAAAACATGTTTCAGGCGCCTGAAAACGACGGTATCTGATATCTGATATTGATTTTGTAGTATGTGAAAGAGGACCTTCTGAAACGGCCTGAAAACGCATTTCAGCCTGCTGAAAACGCTTCTAACGTGTCTAAAATCATATTTGTAGTTTTTATCATGCCATCGGCGTAACAATACTTTGGCGTCACATTCTCGCTAAGTGTTAGTAGGCAGTATCATGATTTGTGTGTTATATTGATAATATCTTTACAATGAAGTTTTAAACAATGCCTCACTAACTGAATGTAAATAAGCTAACTCAATAAAAATCTACGTTGCCTGTCCTAATTTCACTTGTAATAAGGTGATAATAGTAGTTGTTACGCGGGCTGGTTATTAATTCATAGGACACAGAAACGCGCTATGTTGGTTTTATTGAATTGGCCGATATCGATAGTTACAATTCTCACTTTCGGCTTTTTCTTTGTGATTGCTGATATAGAGTCTATTACAACCGTGAGAGAATTTATAAAAAATGAGCTTGTATTGCTTGTATTGCATAATCGTCGGGTGAGAATGCAATTGTGCCATATCCATTTTCAAGCAAAATCGGTTTTTAATGGTTCTTGATAGCATATTTTTTTTGTAGTTCATGACAGTAATCGATTTTTGAAAATTCTTATTTTATATTTAAAAAAAACATATATTTTTGTGCCATATCCTCAAACCGCAATAAATAGTGATTACAATATTGTGCCATGTCCGGACATGTCACAAATTTACGGTTAACAGCCTATTTATCAGTGTGCCAAGCGACTAACTGATCAACATTTTTGTGACATAATCCATTAATCGATTTGATTGTATCGATTCGATACTTTTTTTACCTACCCTCTCTTTTGATAAATGACAATAAAGAAGGTAGGTTTGATTTATAATGATTTGTGTCATTCATACTTCAAGCTTTTGTCTTAATAAGTTGGTGGTATAAACACATAATATTTATAATTACGAGTACCTAACCATAAATTTTATTGTAAGAAATGACATATATTATACTACAGAAAAATTTATCAAACCCCCTATGACCAGGACTGGAATCGATCCAGCGACCTCCTGTTTTCCTGCCATGGCATGCCGTTTAAGTCCTGGCCACAGGAGGCCTCGGTCACTATTCCTGAAGTACATATTACAATGACATGTCTTTTAATTTACATAGCGTGCATTTAGGTACTTAAACTGAAATATTATTAGTTGATAAGAAAAAATAACGTTAATATGTCATTCATTAGTAAGCGTAATATAAGCTGTTCTCGTCGATATTTTTTACATTAGCACTAGATATCATTGAAGAGCTTATCATTTCACAAAAAAGAGAAGGTCACCTATTAGATGGTACCTATTTAAAAGAAAGTAAAAAAATATTCACATAAATATTGGAAATCAATGTTGGCACCATAGGTATTCACGTGAATAATTATGTCTTCATATTCGAGATAAATTATCGTCTTGACTAGAAATAAATCTAGTCGTAAAATTACTTTTATTTGCATAAACAATTGCTTTTAATGTCTACCTTTCTTGAGCACTTTTGCACTAACATTTTGTGACACATCCATAACTTTGTGTCATATCATACATAGCAAGTTCAACATTTTCTTACCAAAATGGATATGGCAAATGTAAAACTACTTATATCTCATGACTATTATAAGTTAAACATTAATTGTACATAACAAAAAATAGTAGATTAATATACTAAAGTGTCAGTTAAGTTAAATATTGCAAAATTATAAGACATTCCAAGAAATATTTTTTTTTGTTTAATTTCGCTCTCCTCTAAACCAAGGTAAGTGGCGTATAGCACAATTGCATTCTCACCCGACGTAATATTAACGTAGAATAGGGTCTTGAAAAAAATATTACTTAATGTTATGCAATACAAGCAATAATTTTCTAGTAAATATTAACCTTTCACACATATTTCAATCGTGTTTACGTTCATCTAACGATCAATGTTTGAGTAACCCGGTTCGATAATATTTTAATACTACGATATTATGTTTAAAATTAACATAATTCGTCTTAAAACAAGTTCTAACTAAAAGATGAATCACCAAAAGCTACATTATAAATATTATAATCATAAGTAGTTAACAGGCCCCGTAAATTGATCGTTTAACTCAAATACATCGAGATAATAGTAGGTCATGACTAAAAATATCTAGATCATGTATTCAGTCTGGCCGTTCTAGAATAATCTAAGTGTTCGCTCCTCGGAATGCACTTAGACTGTACATAAACCAGCGATAGTTTCAAAATGTGATAGACAGTCTGTGACAATGCATATTGATTTAGGTACATCGTCACTTTACGCGCGCAATGACGTAATAAAAAAAATCTTGGGATATTTATTAGACCTTCATATGTATAAAATAGGTACAACACGATTAATTTTATCATTCATTCACTTAGAAGTGCGAAAAAAATAATCGTAACGAGTTGCGATAAATTAAAACACGACGGATAGAAGTGTATTTAAAGCGTCAGAAGTTACCATTTTAGTTTTCGCATGTGTATCGTATCCTACAACGTTTTCAGTACAGATGTCCCTCCGAAGTTTCGACTTAACAAAAAAATAACCACTTCATGCACTAAAATAATCATCTGTAGTTATCTACTGAAAATGTATACCTATTTCACTGTCCAATTACGTACGTAGGTACGTATAGTACCTACGTTTTATTCACATAATTCGAGGGTTGCCTGGTGAAACCCTATAAGTACGTGACACCTAGTTTCGAGAAAAATGATGTTAAAGGTTTATTGTCATCGGACACTTATTTTGATAAATAGATTCGTAGTTTTATGAGTGGTTTGTGATAAGCAATTTCATTCACTTTAAGTTTATCTATGTTTTAGTTATGTAACTCATCTAATTTTCCTGTAAGATAACATTTTTTACCAAGGGGTATCGACTTATTGGGTTTACGCATAAATAAAAAAACCATATTTGTTACTAAGAGGGTATTATTACCAAATAAAAACTTAAAAAATAGACGAATCTAAAAGTAATAACGGTATTATTCTACATCTGAAAAAGTAAGTGCTATGCCAACAAACGTTTTTAAGCTTCTTATCCATCCATGATACTCTTCAGGTATAATTCAGTATGTTTCAGCGGGGCAAAGTGCTTCTATGAACGGTTTGTCTGTGACTGGACCTGGTGTTTCAACGACGGATATAAAAATATAAGCTGTTATATGAAAGGCAATGAGGATGGTGGGTTTCCATGGTTTTGAGGATCCGCACATTGTTTTGCGTTGCCTATTGTGTTTGTGGTACTCATGCTTTGGTTAGGAGAATCAGTTTCAGAAAATGACTCCTCCGATCTTGATGAATCGCAAATTGATATTGCCACCCAAATGCGCTATATTCTCAACGACAGTAATGGCATGTCGGACTCAAATGAGTCTTTTGTGGATTGTTGAAAAAAAAAACTGTTGTTGGAATCGATCTGTAACTTGATTTATTGTGCTTGCATTTTTTCCGGATGATGAAGCTGACTTATTTGGCAGTGACTGTTCGGGTGAGGAACCTGCATGTGTGCCGCATCCTGGGGACTTTCGCAGTTTTGATGAGTCGCGGATTGATATCGCCGCCCAGATGCGCAGTAGTGGTGGTAAGGGGACTCAAGTGGGTCTTTTACAGATTGCTTGAAAGTGGTGTTATTGGGATGAAGTTGCTTATACAGGTAATTTATTCTGCTTTCGTTTTGTTTTCAGATGATTGAACTGAGCATCCTACTTGCGACTGTTTTGCCAAAACAAATGGATTTTGACTCGGATTTTGCTACTGAGGGTCCAAATGTTTCATCCAAACAGGAAGATTTTTTTATGGAGCTGATTGATGAAGTTTTGGATCGAGTTTGGATTGCTATGGAGGATGACTATTCAGCGGGAGCTCCTTGTGTTCCTGATACAGATTTGGAGAGCGATGTACCTCGGCGAGATGATTCTGGCCGTGACATTGTTGTTCCTGAGGGTCCCGGTCCAGGGAAGCATCGGGAGCGTTCCTTGCCGATGCTTGACGGTGTTGGTCTTTCTGGTCAAGGTGAATGTATGGAGGGAGCTTCTTCTTGCGTTTCGGATTCCGAAGACGATACATTGAAGGTATTGGAGCCGACTGACTCTGGCCACAGTGACGGCATGATCCGTGAGCGTTCCGGTGCTTGTTCGCAGGTGGAAGGCGCTGTTGACTTGATTTTGGACAGTGTTTTGGATAGGGTTTGGGATTGTGTCGGGCCCCTGAAGCGACGTAGGCAGGCTGAGCTGTCTGAGTGGAGGGTGGATATCGCTAAAAGGCGAAAGCTGCTAAAGTTCCAAAGGAGGCTTCAAGGATCGAGGAGGTTCCAAGGAGGTTTTGGAACTTTAGCAGGACGTTTAACGCCTTGGGGTTGGGTTATATAAGGTAGCCCTTCCATTTTTCGCTTTTTAGCGATATCTACTTTCCGTTCAGATGGCTTGGCTTGCTTGCGTCGCTTCAGAGGTTTGACGGAATCCCAAACTTTGTCTAGAATTGGGTTAGCAGTGTCTTCTGCTTGTGGGCAAGTTTTTTAATGTATCGTCTTCGGAGTCTGGAACGTGAGAGGAGGCTCTTTCTGTGCATTCGCCTTAACCAGAGGAACTGGCATTGTCGGGTGTCGGCAGGGAGCGTTCCTGGTGTTTCCTTGGACTGGGACTTTCAGGAATGATGGTGTCGTGGCAGGAGTCATTTCGCTGAGGTGCGTCGTTCTCTGGGTCTGTGTCGGGAGCGCAGGGAGCTCCCGCTGAATGGTCATCTTCTGCAGCGGTCCAGGCTCGATCTAAAGCTTCATCAATCAGCACCATAAGGAGGTCTTCCTGTTTGGATGAAACATTTGGACTTTCATTGGTGAAGTCTGGGTCGAAATCTATTTGTTTTGGTGAAATAGTCGTGGGTTCCCACCCACGACTTTTCTTCAGTTTAATCATTTGAGGAAACTGAAGGAGGAATAAATTGCCTGTATAAGTGGCTTTGTCCTAGTAACGTTGTTTTTGAGTGGTCTGTAAAAGACTTGCTTGAGTCTTCTTACTATTATGATTGTGCATTTGGGCGATGATATCAATTTGCGATTCATCGGAATTGCGAGGGTCCTTGGGATGTGGCACATGTGTGGGATCTTCATCCGAATGGTCACTGCCCGGTGGGTCAGTTTCATTATCTGGAAAGAATTTAAGCATGATGAACTGAATTACCGATTGATCCTAACAACGGTTTTTTTTAGTAGTCCACAAGGGACTTGCTTGAGTCTGGCATGCTATTGTTGTCGTTGACAATATAGCGCATTTGAGTCATTTCTGAAATTGTTTTTTTTTTTAATTGGAGTGTGAGTATCACAAGCACAATAGGTAGTAACGTGGGACAGTGTGCGTGGGACAGTCTTCAAGGCCATGGAAGCTTACCATCTTCATTGTTTTGCATGTAACAGCTTACATTTTTTTCAATTGCCTTTGAAGCACTGGGTCTAGTCATGGACAAGCTGTTCATGGAGGCACTTTGCCTCGCTGAAACGTAAAAAATAATTAATATTATTTAATCAAAAGTACTAATCACAACTACCTTTTTATTATTTTTATCGTAAGAATCACTCAAAGTCGCGAAGTCTCATTAATCGTCAGTGCTAAAACCCGATAAGTTCGCATAAAACAACAACAATTATTTTCATAGTCAGTGCTAAAACCCGATAAGATCAAATAAAACAACAACAATGCTTTTCATAGTCAGTGCTAAAAACCAATAAGTTCAATAAAACAACAACAATGCTTTTCATGGTAACGGTTAGGTACAATAGCTTACATTAATTGTTACTTGAACTCATTACTATAAACACGGTGTGTAAAATATGACAATTCTACGTTTATTCTACGTTAGAAAAGTAGATTACCTGTTTCCAGCTTATAACTGCAAGCTAGGTAGTTGCACTAATTTTCTGCCTCGGTCACCCATCACACAACTTTGAACACAATCATTCACATCCTTCTTTAATACAATACACCCCTTTTTAACAGCTATTTTCAATTAAATATGCAACGTCGCAGCGGTGCGCTTGCGTTCGTGTTGCTACTTGTCAAGGCTGCGCATGATCATGGGGCCGTCGAAAAACTTAGGGTTCTTCCCTGGACATATTTGAAAGAAATTTGTTAAAGGCCTCTTGCGAGAATCCGATTACTGGACTTAACAAAATATTATATTAGAGAATTGTTTCAAATAAGTACTATAAGTTTATTTGTTGGGTTCTCTTTGAATAAATTTGTATGTGCAATAAATGATATCGTAAAAGTAGAATCCAACAAATGCTTTTAACGTATTCTAATTCGTAATAAAATCCTTTAAAGTTTGCAATCGTAATGAGGTGAGACCGGGTAAGTAACAGTAACTGGTTCTACATTGTGTGTTTAGTTTGATTAGGTGTAAATATCTCGGCACTAAATACCAATAAATATACATTATGTGGTTCTTCCATTAAGTAATAAATAAAAATGAAGTCTTAAATGTAGTTGTAGTATTTAGTTTTGAATTAATAGTTGAAATCAAGTACTTATTGGGTTATTTACTCGGCATATTTCCGTGATACATGTAAAATCAGCTTATCTGATATTACCATTAGATAGACCGATACTGAATCATTCTAAAACTGTTTTTACTTTAAAATCTCACTTTTTGTCACTTATCGGGTTTCACCAGGCAACCCTCGAATATATGTAAAATAAACGTCGAGATGTAATTAATACACGCGGTATAATCTGTTTCCATAGTTTTATTTGAAAGATATTTTGAATAAAAAAGCATTTGCAAATGTAAAACATTTATGTAACGGAATCATACGGTATAATAAATTTTCATTAAATTTTTCGGTGGCGTTTTTTTTATAGTCAGCATTTTGGTAGTAAATGTGTACCCCTCCTTCTAATCTTTAGGTTGAGCGTTCGCTTCGTTTGTGCTCAGTAAAGCCGCGTTTTCATTAAACTTAGTGTTTTGAGCGAGCATTTGCTTATTCGTGGGCTGACGAACGAATTTATTGTGAATTATTATTTTCATCTGCCCAAGAACGAACGAATGCTCGCTCAGAATACTAAGTGAAAACGCGGCTTTAGAGACGATGGCGTAACACAACAGGTCAGTAGGTACATACACGCACTCGGCACCGCACGGCCAGAGGACGTTATTGCTGACGCGGTATCGCGTTCACGCACGTACAATCCTGAGCATTTATTGTGCCTAAAGCAAATTTGCTTGCGGGTCGCAATATCCAACTGAATGGACCCAGGGGTGCCGTAATGAACGTTTTTCTCTGTATTCCGAGAAGTCAATTTACTAAAGGTGTAATAAAGGCTAACGGTATAGTAGCCCCTGCTGCGATGCCTCTTCTTAGCACTAAAATTTTATTGTCGCATAATGTAATCAAACTGTGCATGTGTGAGAGGCAGTCGAGCCAAATAAGTCTTTACGATATAATCATAAGGTTTACAGGGAATCGATGCCGATGGCAATAATTCTCCCCATTAGGCGAAATAAATTGTTTTGATAGTCGTTTGTTTTATGGTCGGAAACAATGCTTTTGTTGGAAACAAAGTTACCGCGCTCGTATAAAAACGACATAAGATTTAGATAGCCGATAAATTTTGTAACAACTTTTAAACCCGCGTAATGCACAAGTAATGATTTATAATACAGGAGGAAGCTACAAAAGACGATCTTTATCTTTTTATGTCTAAACCTCTTGGGACAATTTATGTCAGAATATTACTTCTCCTTAGCGTCTGTAAAAGAAAGTTTAAAATGTTTTATGTCGGTGCTTAGGTAATCCATGTTCGGTCATTTGTGAGGACATTTAGATAACTTTGTGTTAAGCCTAAGATAGCATATGTACAATGTACATGTACTCGTGGAAGTGTGACTATTAACATTTTTTTTTATATAGCAGTCTATAGAACGGAATAGGTATACGTGTTTAAGCTAATATGGTCATTTACATTTATCTGGAATACCAACGAATGCTTTATAAAAGACCATGTATATCACACAATTATTATCAAGTAGAATGAAAAAGTCGTCGAATTATATGAGAACAAAGCATGTAACATTTTTCAGAGCTACTCTGATATCACGCGTATATTTTAGTTTTGTGCACAACATAGACAGAATCGTTTCAAATCATGCGCAATTGCAATCATCATAACCTTTACACTCTTACCTGGCTCCTACAGGTGTAGTAGAGATAACATGACACACTCACTACGCTCGCGATTCAATTATAGAATCTTTCGCTAGCTCGGGACATCAACACTCGAAACAAAAATCTACTTTGCTCTCTAGTAGAATAAATAACTATTGCCATTTGTTACCACTACCACCACATAGAAGTTTGACGAAAAAAATATCCCAGTAGTTACCACCGGTTACTCTAAGTGGTAATAGTGGTAAAAATACTCGCGATTACATGCATAAATATGAAATATAAAAAAAACTTTTATTTGAACGACAAACGAGACTTAATCAGATAAACTTACGTTTATTAGCAGTCTGTCTGCGGCGACGACGGGTGTTTTTTATAAGAGGATCTTTCGAAAAACTGTAAGGTAATTAAAATAAAAACATTTCTTTTTATTGTTTAGATAGTTAATAACGATTTATTAACCTGTCGTCAATAATATTTCGTTTTGACTAATACTTTATGACAATATTTATTAGGTTTTTAAAATAATTATAACTCTAAATCGATTTTAATCTACAATAACCCTTAAATCACAAAAAAGCATGAAAAAGAACTAACAAACACCATTAAATATCCGGATCGCTGTATAACTGGCACATTTTTGTCTACTATAGAACTGTCGAGTTATGGTTATATATATGTATATTGATGATATAAACATATACATGACCCTCTTATATTACTGGATTTATATAAACTTAAACAACGGAATAGCTCTAACAAACTTTTTTATACAACAAGCTATCACCACAAATGCCATAGGTAATACTACGTTCACAGAACTTTTCGGAGATGCAACTTAATGTTATATTATTATCACTAAAATGTTGATTGGGGCAGATCGGTCTTATTATTCATTTGTAAGAATTAAATCGTATAGTTTTTAAAAATATCTTAACACCAAAATCTGCATATAAAATGTTTCTTTTAGAATTAGTTTTTTTGTGTAGTTCGCTTATGTATTAGTTTAAATTTTCAAACTTGAATATTATTAATCTTTTGAACACACCCGGATTCTGATAAACAAGACAAAGGTCTGACCTGGTTTATATAATGATAATGACATACTTTTCCAAATGTTTGTAACTGTGCCCTACGGAAAATAAATACGTATTTCTTCTTTCATTAATGACCCACCCTAAGACTTAGTGCTTTATTAAAAAGCCAAACGTATGCCGAAACGTGTGTTCATATGAGCCCGATCTGAATGTGTATTCGTATAGGTTAGCAATTTGGCCGGAATTCAGTTTTCTTAAATCAGAGTATCCAAATATGGTAGCTACGAGATTTATATTGGTTACGTGAGCTTTTTATGAACTGTTTTTGCAGTTGAATTGTTTGCCGAATGACTTGTTTGTTTGCCATTAGGTTTTTTTTGGGATCCCGTAATGAAAATAGCAATGGAATGCTTATGTTAGGGTGCTACTAAGAACAGAACAATGGAATAAACTCAAGATACGAAACACAAAAGCCAGCATCGCACAAACTTTTCTTGTTGCCCAATGGTAAATGGTTTTAAGGCTAAATAAAGACTAAATAAATAAATATGATCCATATTTTGGTTTACATAATATAATTTCTCTTGCTTTTTATGTTTATGTTTTTGTGTTTATGTTGTAGCTGCTGCCGAAGCGTACGGACTTCTGCAAATTCAAAAGTGTTAAATGTGCGTTGCTGATACTTTGAAAAAATTGTATCTAACGTACAAGAGGACTAATAAATTCCGGCGCTCGCGACGTAGCTACAGTGCATGCTTTTTAAGTGGGTTAGTGATTATGTAGTATATATTATCTTTCAATAATCACCAAATAAAAAAAAACAACTTCAACCGACGTCTCCAAGATCCCATCATCAGAACCCGACTTGGTGCTAATGGGATCATCTGGCGATTCTCGGAGGTATGGAGTAACATACGTATAAAAAGAATTGAGAACTCCTTTTGTCAAGTTGATTAATAAAAAATGTAGATTGAGTGGAATAATCCATTAATTGAAAAGATCATTACAGACCATCTTTATGTTTATCTTACATAATTTTCATCAAAAAATAGTAAATAGTAACTTAGGGCTTACATGCGATGAGATTTAAATTGCAATATTGCCTTCACATCATCAGCCTATCTCAGTCCACTGCTGGACGTAGGCCTCTCCTATCAACTATGCATATAGACGCATTAGTTAGGAGGTAAATGCCCATAATCACCACGCTTTGCAAGCGGATTGGCGATCGCAGTAATGTGTCCACTATGATGACGCTGCTACCCATCATCAATCAAATCAAAGAATGGTCAGTGACGCTTCAATCCCTTAGTCGACTCTGCCGACTCCCGCGGGAAGAGTTGGGGTGGTGACAAATGTATTCTTACTGCCGTCACACGGTGAAATTGAACCACACGGTGAATTCACGGTGAATATTGCCTTAATAAGCCTTAAATTATATTAAGTAGCATTTTACTCAAGTGTGTGTATGAATGAAAGTTGCAAACATCACGTTGGTAAATTAACTTAGCTCATAATTATACCGTATCGTACTCGACTACTCGTATGTACCTATAAATTTACTCGTATTGGTGAAGCGTTCAACTCCATCATACATGAATAAAATAATAAAGCTATGAATTTCAATGGGTGCAACTTTGTAATGTATAGCGGTTAAAAATGCATAACCTCAAGAGTTCAATATTATTGTACAGGTACTTAACATAAATTTATCTTCAAGTCCGGCGCACTACCGTACCATAATATAATTAAATCCATTTTCGTGATACTTAGGAAGTGGTTTCGTCCACTTGGTTGTATAAGAATAGTGCATACAATAAAGAAAAGTCTTTGTCGTTCAGCCATGGCGATGTGATCAAGCATAAACAGCATTTTTCGACTAAAGAAACCTGAAATATAATTTCAGTACGATTTTAGGTAAATATAAAAATTTGTAATCTTAGTCAAATTTTGTCATTAAATAATTCGAAATACCTATTTCCTCTAGAGTAATACAAAACTGGGTACACATTAATGTTAATAATATTAAAATTAATTTTGTGGCCGGTACCTACATTCGGAATCTTGATGACTTGAAGACTTGCATGATTAATTGATACCGCCGAGCACGTACATCTGGATATCGTGATTGTACCGATTCCTTCACGATTAATCTCAATTTATTAGGGCAATACCCTTCAAAGGGCGTTGCATCGCAAACAATTTCCGTGACTCCGCAGGGAATTATATAGGAGGGTAATATTTTCTCTTTACAATGACAGTACAACAAGGCAACGCTTTCAGGCAATGACTTGTGCCGAGGGTGAAATAAATATTTGCGTATTGCGCGGCGCCGCGCCGGTTGCCGAGCCGCTGCGTCTCCAGCAGGCGTCACGCAACCTCCTGGCTCATTCAAAGAACTTTATTCTTCCTTAAATACCCCCTATACCTACAATCGATGCTTTTTCTGCAAATTACGGGCACACACCACGCCCTGATACAATCTACTGTGTAATTTTAAACCTGCTTCATGTGAAATAGTGATAGAACGAACGAAATAGCCGGGAATTAGTAGAACGTTATCAGACTAACAGTAACGGAGGAAAAGTACTAAACGGGAGGCCGATAAACTGCGAGTAATTTTTTTTCAATACCTCAAAGAAGTGTAATAACTACTTGAAAACCTAAGTGGTTTCCGCAAGAAAGTTGTTCTGATAGGAAGTGACGTAAAGCAGACTATTTAAAATATTGAGTAAGTAACAAATTTGCGAGCGATCGGCGTGATTCGCAACTTTTCGCGCAAGTTAGCCGCAAGTTGGTGAAACTTTTCAGTCGTGTTTCCGAACCTTATCGCCCGTAGAAGTAACAAGCCGAGATAAATGAAGTTTAGTTGCTCTTAATTTAATGGCTGGCCGGAAGTTTTGGGGACGTGACCGGATGAGAGGGGCTGCTCCTTCCGAACAATTATTATCCAATTATTAATAATATCCTGACATGTGGGCGACTTGGCAACTACTTGAGCATAAACATGTCCATTGTTGTTACAAGATGTTGAATATATTTGTACAGTAAGGTAAATGAACCAATACTCGACACCTAAGTGCTCAACGAGTGACACTCATCTGTCACTTCTTCTATCATGCAGCAATTACGATCCAGGTTACAAGTTGACAAATAATTATTTACTGTTATAGTTATTTACAAATTATTAATTTATTTTAACTTAAATTCCCACGCACTTTCTTCTGAGTCTCTAACAAATAGTGGTAGACCACATAGACCACGGTGACAATTGCTAACTCTCAAACGTGAATCATGAACGCAAATCAGCTAACTATATTTGTCGCACTAGTAAAAAAAGAGTGACGGAGAGAGAAAAGTATGACACGCTACTGAGCGTTAGCGACTGATAATTTGGCTACGCACTCTGATAACTTAATTTTGACTAATGATTGTTTACCCCAGTATCTTCACAATATTGTACAAATGTTTCAAGATGTTCAAAAGCCGCATTACGTTTAAAAGCCTCTTTGCAATTTTACCTTGTCTCATTTGTTTAAATCCGAAAATACATCAGAAAAGCGAGACCACAAATAGTCATCAATAATAAAAGAGTAGCTCATGTTCCCTTTGTTTGTGAATTGAACGGTTGAAGGTATTTCGTTCCCTCTTGTTACACTTCTAAGAATTACGTTTCTGAAACGTCGTATGGGTAAATACTTACTCGAGAGTAAGTGAGACAGGGCATTACACTGACAGCGGGAGCTTCTAAGCCAGTTCTGGAGAGGGTTGAAAATAACGACAACTCACAGATACACTTGTTACAGCGTTTCACCGCTTTACTACAGGATTTTTCGTTATGTGACACGTGCACGTGTGATAGATATAAAAATACTTGTACATTTAAGAGCAAGGAAACAGAAGAGTCTAATATATTGTTAAACTTTTTTATTTTATTATATTGAATGCAAATCAATTTTAAAACATTATAGTATAACAGAAATAAAATTACCTACGTATTATAATACGTTTAAATAGTTTTATTTCATGATGGTAACCGAAGAAAATTATATAATATTTAATACAAAATTCTGTCTGTATATAAAGATCTAAGTAACGAAAACCACCAAGTGTTGCATTGCTATTTTTATTTGTTGGAAATCTTTAGGACTTAATATTGATTCGACTATTATAATGAACACAGTTTGATTCATTGTGAAATCAAAGGTCATTTTAAAAGATTTCAACGATAAGACCACCTACTCGTAGACATATTATGTCTACTTTTAAGAATGACATTTACTTATGTACAGTTAAAAAATCGTCGAAAGTTAAATGAAACATGACGTGATGCTCTACAAAGTTATTAATATTATTTGTTCAGAGTTTTACAGCAGATAAACTTTAATAAGTCATTATTGATGCAGCGGGTCCGCGTTTGCTGTAGACAGTATTTATTGACAGTCGCATTAACAAAGTTCAAGTACTAGTTACGTACCGAGAAGCAAGTTAACAAGTCCCGGACGGGTTGTTGAAGTGCACTAGTGGCTTTAATCAGCCGATAGTTTTTAATCGGGTTTAAAATTTTTACAGTAGGTACCTATATTTTTTTAAGACTATTACAGAGCGCACCTCATAATATCCTATCCATAATCAGCCGATTAAATCCGTTTAATGATTTTATAAAATCAGTAGATAAGCATATAAACATTAATATAAGGTATACGTGATGTGCAATGTAACGTGCACACAAAGTGTATGGACATTGTAATACATAATTGTGTGATATTACAATGTTTTGAAGTCTTATGTAATGAAAAAACAAATTAAAAAACACAATAAAGTATCCTCCCTCATAAGATTAATATTCAAAATTCAGAAAACTTTATAAAACTATAAAACTCAGATGCCTTGCTCCAGAATCAATTGTATGATAATACATCCGGATACGTTCGACATTGTTTTACGACTACTCGTAAAATCGCAAAATAGTTTTGATAATATACAATCCAACGTTCCATTGTCTTATTTCCTTTTGGATGGGAAAATCAATGATAGTTTGCTAGTGTCATCATCACTCACGTCAACAAAAACCGTTAAAAGCTTTTTTTAACTTTGAAAACGCTTTTTGATTGAGTTCTCGCACAATACTCATTTAAAGAATCAATATTCCGGGGGATTCAGGTACATTTTTTTATGACGTGCCTACTCTATGTTGGATAGCGACGTAAAGGGATTTTCTTGCCATTTAAACCTTCTTCTAGACAAATTTGGGGCGATGTCTCCCCTCCGGGCTATATTACGTATGATCAAATGCGAGCGCTTAAGACTTTAAGGACGATTATGGTAATACATAGAAACAGCTTTTTTTTATCTTGTTACAAAGCGACAGCAAACCATATAATAAGTATTAATGGAGTGAGTCTGGTTACATTTTAGGCTTTAGTAAAGCTACGAGTACTACATGCTCCAATAATTACTACAACAGTGCCTACGCTTAATTTATGATGTGTTTAATTTGTTAATCGCACACAATCTTGTATTCAGACACAAATTAACTACAATTATAGCAACTGAAAAAAACTAAATATTAAATAACAAACTATAACTATATAACAAAACTAAATTAAATTATTAACTAAAAACTTTTGTATAAAACTTATAAAATATACCTACAAAGTACACTTAAATAAAAATAAAAAAAAGCTTAAATAATAAATTAAAAATCCAAATATGGCCCCCTAGGCATTGTGCCAAAGATGTTGGCAGCATTCCCTCGCTGTATAGGTATGCTAATACGTTGCGATAAGAAGCTGCCAGCTCTCTGGTCACCGGTAGCTTCGACCAGACGCTTGGATAAATCCCTAACAAAATGTCGAGCGCTCGGACCCCATGGCCCGAGGGTCTCGACACCAAAAGCCAGAAAGCGGTACTCGGTGCCGAGACCTTGATATTTCAGAACTTTTTTATTTTCTGCCGTCTGAGCAGCCCCTCCAGCCTCAACCGACGTACGTGGCAGATGGGACGGTGCCAGAGTGTCGACGCACGTGGCATCCCAGACAAGCACTCGTCCCATCTTCCACGGTATAAAAGTTATACCGTCCGGTCTCTTACCATCGTCTCTTAATAACCCGTTGGATTCCAGGGTCGCGGGAACGTTTACGGTGGCAAGAGACCGTCGGATTATATTGTTCAGCGCAGCGTGTCTGGAGAGGCGTCCGGCGCTCAAATGGCATGATAGGCCGTGGTGTCCGAGCTCATCTACAGGTGAGCCGCAGGGACATAATGTGTTTAATTTCGAATTCATTTTGTAACCTACACAGCATGTGTGTTTACATAGTTATATTAAGGCGATGGAATGGTAGACATTTTTGACGTGACAACGTCTTATAAATTGGTTTGCCGGGTGACACTTCAAGAAACTGCGTTACGCTCCGCTCACGTTATGCGCTCACAATGAGAGCGAGTGAGAGGCACGCGTCCCTTCCACTCGGGCATGGTTAGCCCGCCTAAGAGCGAGAGAGACAGACATAAAAAGTGAAAGTCGTTGTCACGTAAAACTTTCGCCCGTATACCGACTTTACAGGCAACCAATTTTTTTTGTTAAAATGTGTTGCGTCTCTCTTAGCTGGAATGTACGCAATTCGAACTAGGTTTGACATAATAAGTTACACTGACATGACATGACCATTAACTATACCATAGTTATATTACGGAAATTGAATGGTGTACATTTTATTGTTAAAAAATGTTGCGTCTCTCTGAGCTGCAATGTATGCAATTCGAACTTGGTTCGACATAATAAGTTACACTGACATGACATGACCATTAGCTATACCATAGTTATATTAAAGCAATCGAATGGTACCTGTACATTTTTTTGTTAAAAAGTGTTGCGTCTCTCTAAGCTGCAATGTACGTAATTCGAACTTGGTTTGACATAATAAGTTACACTGACATGACCATTAATTATACCATTCATGGTAGAATAAAAAAAGAAGCATACCTAAAACCTTGCATTAACTATTCCATAATCATAATGTAGCTTATTTAAACACTATTCACTATTTCACTTTTCGCACACACACACAATCACAATCTTGGTTTTATTATTAACTTAAAACCTTAGATCCTGAGTCACATACCTACATATTTAGTTAAAATTATTAATAATAAAATTATTGGTCATTTAGTTTACTTTTATTCTACTGACGAATGTTATATACTACACCTATTACCGGAATTAATGTGAATGCAATATGTAGCACGCTGAAATTTTATGAATGAAAAAACTAAGACGTATTTTTTTCTAAATATACTAATATAAATCGTTTTCTCTGGGTCCTGTAACAATTGTCATTAAATTATGCATCCGTATTGAATACACCCCTGTATCGCTATTATGTTGGTGACACAATGTCCCCAAAATCTCCGGCTTAAGTCGACTAATTTAAATTAATTCATTGGTTGATTGCTTTTATTATAACAATTTAGCGTTTTTTTCTTATTATACAGCGTGTTTTTCTTCATATGCTATAACTTTAAGGGAAGCTTATTTAGGTCAAATATAATTAATTTCTCTAAGAAACTAGTGTTTTAACTCTTACCGTTATTGAGTTATTAAAAAAATAAGTTTAATCACTGAACATGTGTATTGCAACCTTTATTACATTCCAATGTTACTTATTTTGACATGTGCCGTCAGTCACCTGAGATTAACTTTTATTTTATTCTTAAGGTTCTCTCACACTTACCATTTCATTTATTATGTATGAAAACATAAAAAAAATATTTTTTATCGAATTTTTCCAAAAGCCGATATACCAGACAACTTCTATTAATGGCCCAAGTAACCTGTCTAATTTATAGCAAATCGAAACGAACACCCTGTATTAAACGTCTAGCTATAAAATAATCAGATTTAAAAGTTTACATGTTTTCCAATAAAAGACAATTATTTGCTTTCAGATATCGAAGTCGTTTACCAACTCTGCGTTTAGGGCTGTGGGCTTTAAGACAGGACCTGTACCGGCAATGGTACAATCCATGCGTAAGATCAATGGTGGCATGATGAATTATTTTTGATATAAATACTCGTAGTATGTTCTTCATAAATGGAAAATATCGAGTTCAGGGTGCTTAGCCAAGTTGCCAATTGCTTAGTAGCGTATAGTAGTTGCCAATCCGCTTGCCCAGCGTGGCGATTATGGGCATTTACCTCCTACAGCGTTTATACGCATAGTTAATAGGAGAGACCTACGTCCAGCAGTGGACTGAAATAGGCTGATGAAGTGAAGTGAAGTATAGTAGTTTTCCCTCTCTGTTATTCTATCATATAAGTGCGATAAAGACAGTTAGCTGTCTTTCGTTTACGATTGGCGATTTACTTGTCTAAGCACCCTGTACGGACTAGTAACTTAAAAAAAAAAAACAGATGATTGAGGGTAAGATAATAATGTTTGCTGGGGTGGGAAAATACCGCGGGGCCAGCCCAGGCACAATCCAATGACAAACCTTTCATGCAAAAATTGTGGAGCACTTTCATAAAACGGACATGGAAGAACGAATACAAATGGTAGAAGATTTGTAAGCTTCTCAGTCGATTGGGTTGATTTTTGCAAGGCGTACAAATTGTGCTTTAGATTGTGGTCGCTTTGGGTAGGGTAAATGGAAAATATCCCACCTCGGGGTTTCCATATTGTAATTTTTTAACGCACCTTGTATTTTAGCTGTAGGCAGGTATCAGAAAATAGACAATTATGTAGAATCCACATTATTATTTATAATCAAAGTGTTTCCTAGGATTTATATAAATTATCGTGACCTTTATAGTGAACTAAATATTTCCGGGTGGAAATCCTTTCCACCCGGAAAGTTGGTTTCCTTTTTACCTTTGTCTTTCTTTGCTTTGATGTTTAATTTAATACATTCGGTTTTGTAGGTAGTGGTAATTGAAATATAATCTGTATTACCATAAATATTAGGTACTTAATAAGTAACTTACTAAAACAATACCTATAGGTTAAGTAAAAGGTTGTAATAAGTAACTAGCCGGTACGGTAGGGAGTTAACCTTCGAAAAGATTATACCCAGGTGTACTAAGCGAGAAACAGGAAAAGAAGTTTTGCAACGTAACAAACAAATGCAATCTAGTGTTAACTAATACGTGTTACTTGTACATACATAGGTAGGTAGATATGAGGTATAGGGGTATCGAGGTTTGTCGTGCGCGTGACAATACGATTACTGTAATGTTTCCCTGTTGTTGTTTAAATACCAAGGTTTAATAAACCAAAGTTTGTTTAAATTTGACTTTCCATTTGTTTCTGTTTTATTTTATTGTTTCATTTTGAATGCATCTCTTTCTGATTTATAATAGAGTATTTTAATATTTACAAAATAATTTACATACAATTTAAAAAAATATTAGCTGGATCATTACAAACATATTGCACTGTATTGATATTAACTATTGATTCAATTTTTTTCCCAATTACTTGCACAAAATCACAATAAGTGAGATTATTATTAAAATATTACCGAACCGGGTTACTCACGTATTTAAGTCGATGATTGCTCACCACCAGCGCCCGCGGCTAGTACCCGTTCTAGCAGGGCGCAGGCCCGCAGTACGCGTCGGGCTTTGGCCGTGGGTGCTCTGGACGAGGACCTTCTTAATGGGTCGAAACATGTCAAGCAATCATCGACTTAAATGCGTGAATAAGCCGGTTCGATAATATTTTAATTATGTTTGAGTCTCACGTTAGTTATAATTCTAAAAAAGTGAGATTATTTAACGATTCTTATCAAAACGACACCAATGACATCATAACAAAACATTAATACTGATATTGGACTAATATTTTACTAAGTAAAATAAATTTAATGTTTAGTACCGAACAACCGATGTAATACAATATATAAAATGATTATCGTGGGTTTTATTTAACTGATCATGACGATGATGAATCAAAATTCGTGCTAATGATTACATTTAGTGGCTTATATATAGTTACCAGTGATACTTTGTTAGAAATTTCAAAACTTTGAAATACTTCATTGTTCGACATCAGTACGTCATAGATGACATTAAGGACGATATTGATATTTTATGCCGAAGGAACGCAGAAAGCTGTTCCTTAGGGCTAATATATTGACTCGTAAATTTACTCATTGTACACATGCAATCAAAAACACAGTGTTCAGTGTTTTGCACGTGTACTTACGCAGGCAGCCTATAACCAAAAATCGCACAACGCTCTGCGGGTTCAATATACTTAATAATAGTTTTTAGGCGATGTTGGGAAGATGCCTCGTTTTGTTGTGCGCCTGCGATGTTTGCTGACGCCTGCACGGATGGATTCCACACCATCGTGCACTATAATTTTTACTAACTTCACTTTAAATTAATATTTAAGTTGTCGTAAACTAACATAATAATGAATTTGTAATATACCTAATCTGATGTTCAAATTTATTACGCCTAACCTTTAAAAAAATATCAAAGTCAAAGTCCAAGTTCAACATTATG
>JALPQI010017748.1:0-27865 GCA_025490895.1 Thaumatotibia leucotreta | reverse complement strand
TATGTTATATGTTAACGACATCACAGACTACATACAATTTTCAAATGTATTACTTTATGCTGATGACACAAACATATTTAGAGTTATCAAGAATCCTTCTGACCGTGGCCTATTGCAACAGGATTTACTAAATCTTGAGAGATACTGCTTCGACAATAAACTTTTCTTAAATAATGCTAAATGCAGTGTAATAACGTTTTCTAGAAAAAAGTACAACGTAGATTATTGTTATACCCTTTGTGATGATACTTTAAACAGAGTAACTGAAATTAGAGATCTCGGTGTTACAATGGATGTTAAATTGTCATTCATTCCTCACATGGAAAACATTCTAAAGAAATCTTTTAAGCAGTTAGGTTTTATTTTACGTGTCGGAAAACCTTTTAAAAATTCATCAACTTATAAAATACTATACAACAGCTACGTCCGCAGTCGCCTTGAATTTGGTTGTGCCGTTTGGAAGCCTTTTCATTCTATCCATATTGATAGAATCGAAAAGCTCCAAAAGAAATTTATTAAGTCACTTGATTTTAGAACCGGTAATACTTATGTTAATTATACTGATTCTTTACAACGCCATAAAATGCAGTCACTCAGTAGTCGCCGAGATTGCGTTGACACTGTTTTGTTATACAAAATATTAAATTCTAAATTAAAAATCCCTTCCTTACTTCAAATGGTCTTTCTCAAGGTCCCTCGTACTCGTATACGTGATTGTCGCAGAAAGGAATTGTTTTCTATCCCCATTAGCCGAACTTGTTACGCTCGCAATATGTTTATTAGACGTGCTTGCAGACTATTCAATGAATGTGTAAAACTAACGAATTTCGATATTTTTAATAGTAGTATAATTTCTTTGAAAAAATTGTTCCAATAGCAAACTATACTGTACAATGCGTTACACATGTATGTGTGTGTATGCATGTGTATATATGTATGTATATGTGTGTATGCATGTGCTCGTGCTTAAATAGGTACTTATACCACATCTAAAACCTATTTTGTCCCACGTTTGTCCTATTTGTCGTAAGTCCTATTTTTTAATCATAAAGTAGCTAGTAAAATAAAATAAAATGGAAACTATTCTATATACTTTTGATGGTAAGGTAATTATTTATATAATCAGCTTTGCGTCTTAATGAATTAAATAATATTTACTGTCTTAAAGTTTACCTCTTGATGTAAATGCTTGTATTATTATGCACAATGTCACATGTTATGTAAGTTGTTAAAGTTTAAATAGTCTTGGGATGTCGGAATCCCTATTCAAGTATTCATAATTATAGGTATGCGGTCGCCTACATAGATATGTTGAAACCTGTATTCAAACTTAAATCTTCGTCCCCCAATAATGGGTTCCAAACTGTTCGCATGTTTGTGTACGTGATTGTAGGTGTACGATCTCATACGTAACAGTAACAATCAAGTTTTTTTTTCTTGGAAGCCGACACCTTAAGATTATTTTCTGTGTACCTACTTAGCGCAACTATAATCTAAGGAAACTGTAGGTCTTATGTACTACCAGTATTTTATGTACACCTTAATGTAAATGACCGTTTGTTTCTTACAATAAATAAAAAAAAAAAAAAAAAAAAATAATAACATGGCTCAATAATAATAATTTGAAAATAAATATTGAAAAAACAATGATTATGAGTTTCAAACAACGGAAGAATATGTTATTACCAGATATTAAATATAAGGAGCAACAAATTATTGAAGTGGAAAATACAAAATTTCTAGGACTTTTTCTGGATAGTAATATGAATTGGAAATGTCACATTGAAAATGTATGTATGAAATTAAGTAGATTCTCTTATGCACTATATATGTTAAACAAGGTTACTAGCCAACATATTGTATTAACGGCTTATCATGCATATGTTTCTTCTGCTCTCCGCTATGGCATAATTTTCTGGGGAAACTCAACACACTGGCACTTGGCTTTCAAAGCACAGAAAAAATGCGTTAGAGCCGTATGCCATCTGCTGCCAACAGTCTCATGTAAGCAATACTTTATTGATTTAAAAATCTTGACTTTTCCCTGCTTGTACATATTTGAACTTACAATTTTTGTCAAATCCCATCCCAATTTGTTTCGAAATATGACCAGTGAACGACTGAAAGATATGATCTGTGCTCATCCGTCAAGAACTGCTCTCGTGTCTAAAAGTGTCCTTGGTATGGCACCAAGAATTTACAATAAATTACCTGAAAATCTCAGGAAAATCTGTGACATACATCTTTTTAAAAAAGCAGTGAAGGAATTTTTAATCACAAAGGCATACTATTCATGTGCCGAATTCTTGAATGAAAATAGATTATAAATTTCTTTTAGTAAATGTATTTGAAAATTGACAAAGGTAAATGCAATTCATGTTTAATGGGTATTCTTTATTAGTTTATGTTGGTTGTGATTATTATTTATAATTATTATTGAACATTTGAAAATGATTTTTTTTTTATTGTTATTGTTATTGTAAAAACTGTTAGTTTAGTGCATGTGTTTTATAGACTGAAATAAAATCATGTGCATGCCAAGCAAAATCATTCGTATGCCCATTGGTTGGGTACGACATAGCTGTACAAATCTATCTAACTTACCATCTTCTACAATTTAATGTTGTGAAACTACCTATGATCTACGAATAAAGTATTTGATTTTGATTGTTCTGTTCGTTAGATATGAGTTATTTCGATTTCTACTGATTTGAAACCTGTGAACATACCTCAGGTTCAAACCCGACACTTCTGGCCAGAAAAAAATGAAATAATGTATATTTTTTTTCGGTAAGAAACTCTGCACGTATATTTAATTCAAAACAGAATACAATAATATAGACAACGAGACTTAAAAAATGCACTTGTAAAGGTATAGTCTACATTACTCGGAACCCTATAACTAAACATTGTATCACTTTGTCGCAGCTACTAATTCGACCAATCCGAACCACTCCCACTGGACTATGGTAATACGACAGGGTACTAAAACGGTTCGGCGACGCGATGAGCGTCTACCGAAATTATCATTTCAATGAGCCCCTTGCATGTTTGTGTTTGAAATTAAATGGATAGAGATAATCCGATTGCAGTGGTTGCTGGGCTGTTAGACATCATTTAATAATTCATTCATTCATTCATTATACTAGGCGAAATTAAAAGAAAAAAATAAAAGAAAAAACATTTATTTGTGACACAACATAATATACACATTAAATACAAACGAAACACGAATATAAAATATAGAACAAAAAACAAAATTGTGTCACAAAATGGTCTCCAATTCAGCATAAATTGCTGGCCAGAATCAGCATTAATTTAAAAAAAAGTTATACTTAGGTAAGTATAACGATCGTGCATAGGTATGTGAGCTTAGCGGATTTTTATTTTGGTTGATTTTTAAATTTTCCAAATTTCGACTTTTTTACATTTTTTCTACTCAGAATCACGAGCTTTTTCGATCCTGATAGAAATAAAAAAATGTCCCAAAAAAATTCCATAGTTACTATTTTTCATACACTTTCTTCAACCGTAACTCAGTGGAAGACAAAAAATGAATGGAATTTTCAGGACACTTTTTTCTGCTAATGAGGATCGAAAGAGTTCGCGATTCTGAGTAGAAAAAATATAAAAAAATCCAAATTTGGATTTTTTTTTAAACTACAAAGTAAAAATCTGCCCAGTTACGTATAAGTGCCACGCGGTAAGTCGTACGTTATGTATAGTGACCACGCCTCGTATACTTAACCTATTTGACAAATTCGTGTAGATATCTGTATCTAAAAACAGGGACCGGAACCGTTATTTTACAAAAACCTCAAAATAGCCCAATATTTTAAAATGTTTCATACTATTTATGTGCTACTCAATATTTTATGTACTGTACGAACTACGAGTAAGAAAGAAGATGAATGAAAAAAGACTGACTGTTCTGTTGTATGGAGAAAATAACGGTTCCGGTCCCTGTATAAGAAATCTGTTTTTTTTTATCTCGAATCCGACGTCGGTCGTATAATAAAAATGATCAATTTGACCTCAGAATTAACCCCCGAACGTTTGACCGGTGAATAAAAAATCACTCTGTAGTGTGTAACAGTGTCAATTGCGCTCGCGCACGTAGCAATAGCGTAGCATGTAGCAACGGGTTGCGTAGGATTCGCGTAGCGGTCGCATAACCTGGCATTGTATTCGAGTTCGCTACACGCTACAGCGTAGCGTAGCAACTAGCTATGGGTTGCGTAGCCAAGATGCGAATCGCTAACGCTCAGTCGAAACCGAAACACAACTGTCTTTGTTACCTTTGGTACCGTTTGGTAGCCAGATTTGGTAGCTGGCTGTGAAATGGGAATGGTTTCCCGCCTAGTAGCCTGCTATGAAATGGGAATAATTTTCCTATCTCGTAGTTAGATTTGGTAGCTGATTATTAAACGTGGTTACAAATCAGTAATGAAAAAGTCTCATTTTGTAACCAGGTACAACACGGGATTCTATTTCCCGTTTCGAAGCTGATTACTAAAAGTGGTTACAAATCAGTATTGGAAAAGTCTCATTTTCTAACCAGTTACAACACGGGATTCTATTTCCAGTTTCGAAGCTGATTACTAATCGTGGTTACAGACAGGCAATAGTAAAGTCCCGATTTAAAGTTATCTACCGGGATTTATTCCCATTTCGAAACTGGTTACGAAACTTTGGTTACCAAATGGTACTAGAGGCTTTGTTGCACTAAAAGGAAAAAGTGACAGAGAGAGAACACCACGATATGCTATTGAGCAATAGGCGCCTTGGCTACGCACTTTGCGTTAACAGTGCCCTTTAACAGTTAACCCATTCTAGACATGGGTTTCTTGCTTCGAAACGATATTGCTTCGCGGAAACGTGACGACAAGCCAGCGTGCTTACCATGAGCTGGCGCAGCGTTACTAATGCGTACTAACTTACTTTCTATCTCACCCGCTCGTACTCGCGTATCGGTGCGAGCGAGCGGGATAAACAGCAAGTCCGATAACGCAACGGCAGCTCGTAGTACGGCTACAGAGGACAGTCGTGATTGGCAGTTAGGAGTTATGACCGTCAAATGCATAGCGGTTGCACACTCGGCCGCATTCTGTATCGCACCTAAATGTAACCGCGTAACACATATGCCGCAGTGCGCTACGGTCTTACCCATTCAAAAACGTTCCCTAAGTTAACAAGCATTGTTTGTCTCTTTCGGACTTATAGACATATTGATTAGGTCGAAAGGGATAAACAATACTTAGTGGCTTGTTAAGTGAGGAGACGTTATGAATAAGGGGGTAAGTTGATTGCAATGTGCTTTGTAGAGAAAAGATTTTTGGTTTGCAGATAAAAGATTCGCTGGCGCGTACCTCTCCCAAGGCATCGGTCTTGCGGTACAGAGAGGTATCGCCGCCAGCGTTATGGGGCCCATGCCGCAAGCGGTCCTGCTGGACGGCGTGTTTTTCTTATAATAGGGTATAAATCTTATAGATAAGTTTAGTTTTAATTTTATATTATTAATTTTAATTTGTTATTTTCTTTTATAATTCTTTGTTTGTTTGTAAGTATGTCATCTACCTTGATTATGCACCTGTCCGACTGCCGCATGACATTTACATCTTAATAATAAAATTGCTATTTGGTTTTAATTCATTCTGGCAACCCTGTATACAACGAATGAAGGCAAAATGTCGTAACTTTTATCACTCTTGTCTGAAATCAGACGAATGAATACTTGATGCCAAAGACGGGAAAGTTTTAATTACTCAGAATTAAATATATGAGCTTTTTGCCCACGTACGACTAAGAAACTCATGTCTTAAAATAAACAACTTTGACTTTGACCCAACAACAAACAAGTAAGTAGCTTACTCATATTATAAAGTAAAAACACGTGTAATTTATATTTGTATGCCACTTGACGTCGAAGATTGTTACAATATCTCGATTCACCAGTAGGAGGTAAAAAAAAATATATCAAAAAACATGTTTTGTGTCTCAGTTTAAAATGATGTTCTATATTTGTTATTCTGTTTTCGTATTTGCCATTGTTATCATCATTTTAGTTTTATCCTCTAGCCACCCAGAGACCTATAAAAAGGTCTCCTGAAACAAAATAAATTTTATTCTATATCCTTCAATGTCAATCGAAAATTCATTGGCAAATATTACTGTCTGGGCGGCAGGAGGATAAGACGTCCACTGCAGAACATAGGCCTCCCCTTTGAACCTCCACATACACACGGTGAAGTGACCTGCATCCAGCGTCTCTCGGCGGTCTCCATAAGATCGTCTGTCCATTTTATGGGAAGAAGTCCTACATTGCGTTTACCAAACAGTGGTCACGTTTTTCGATCTCTTTGGTTATCTGCGTGCTATGTGGCCTGCCTATTTCTACAGAATTTAGACCTGACAAAAAATTTACGTGGACTTTTACAAAAGGTATCGTTCACAAACTCCAAGTTACTCAGCGAGCTATGGAAAGGGAGCTCGAAGTTTCTCTGAAGGACAAAATCTGGAAACAGGATATCAGACGGAGAACTAAGGTCACCGACATAGCAACGAGGGTTAACAAACTGAAATGGCAGTGGGCGGGACATGTTTGTCGAAGAGCCGATGGCCGATGGAGCAGATGAGTCTAGTAGAGACCGCGAACGACTCGCCCGGTGGGCCGCCCTCCCGCCAAATAGACCGACGATCTAAAGAAAGTGGCGGGAAGTGGTAGCGGAGAGCTGAGGACCGAGTATGGTGGCGCGAATTGGGGAAGACCTATGTCCAGCGGTGGATGACTATGAGCTGATGATGATGAAATAATTAACCACTATTCGCATTAGTGCGTAAGAATTGTAATGAAAAGTGTATTTTTACCGTTGACTGTACACACTAGGGACACGTCGCTACCGACGATTGATGTGTTGAGCACGGCAAATCGCGGTCGTGTCAGAGTAATGAATCGCCTAAACCCTTTCCTGATTGATTGGGCGGTAAAAATCGGTGCAGTTTGCAGTTGTATAGACAACCATAAGGCTGCGGATCCATTGAGGCGGAGAGGAGCGGAGATGTGCAAAATTGGCCAATGAGACCGCATCACAGTGTTTCGAATTTTGAAATACTATACTATATTATACCTAATACTCGTATAAGGTGGAAGTATCAGTGCGTAACATGTAAACAGAAAATATTTATTTGAATCACGATATTTTGCTCATATATAAATCTACATAAAGTATTGTCATGTGTTTTGGGAGAGGAGTTTGTAAGTTTTGTTAAATAGTATTTATTTTATAGGGTGACAATATCAAAATTTCTCAAAATTTAAAATTTTGTTAGACAACTCCATTTTACGAGTAAGTGTGAGATGCTTTTGCTGGCAGTACCAATAGATGGCACCTCAGTACGAGTTTTAATGTCACATATTGGGTCTTTGAAATATTAACACTTTCTACTTAATGTCAGCCTGTTTTAAAATTAGGCAAATCATTTAGATAGAAGTTAATTATTTCAAAGTTGGGATATGAAGCATAGGCAGATATATTTATCATCTTTTAGTAGTGGAATCTAAATAAAATATAAACAAACCTAAAAACTTTCGACTATTATTCCATAATCACGCACTTTTAGAACACAATTTTGGTCTTATTAACGAACTTAAAATCTTAACCATGAGTTCACATACATTTGTAGTCGAAATTATTGATATTTATTAGTATTAACATATATATTTCTGCGAACGTGTTTCACGATATGCTGAATGCTATGGAAAGTCAGCCATATCTGTTTACATTAAATTTCATAAGTCACATACATGTTGTTATGGCGGCAAAGCATCGAGGCCATCGATATTTTCCAACCAAGTATATTAGTATATTGGGTCATTAACTTGTAATAGTTATTGGAGTTTTTGGTTATAGACTTTAGTTGGTCCTTAATTTTATTTTCTAAAGAGTATCTTGGATTTGTGCAATGTTTAAAACAAAAATGTTTTAAACATTGCACTGTGTGACAAAGATTTTTTCACACTAGGTAATAATTGTTTTTTTCTTAAATAATATTCAATCATAAGCTTTGAAAACTATAGATATATACAAAATACGCCTTAGAAGTGTCTAATATTACTGACAAAATTTGGTTTATTTTGATTTTGATATCAAACAAATTTCACAAAATTCTCCATACAAAACTCCAATTTCATAGGTATCCTAATACTTACATGTACTTGCTGCAAAATTTAATATCTATGAGATTAATGCTACCCCTATTACGCCTGTTAGCAGAGAAGGAGATGGTCTTGCGGCAAGTAACAGCCCATCATTTAGAAAGCCGCTAAGTGCTTTAAATTCAAAGGCCAGCTGAGGTTACAGATTAATCGGGGAGTGTTTTTTGCCTCCGTACACTCCGTCGTACCCTTACCACGGGCTTTGTAATCCAGCAGTCCCGCAAATATCGTACGCGAGAAACTCATTTGAAATGCATTTCACTCGCACCAGCGAAAAAAACACGAGTGAGAAACACATAGACACAAATATTTATGACCACTTCCACTGGAGAAATCATTGTGAGCAAGACAATGCCGGTTAGATTTCCAAATGTGATAACGGTCACCGTATTGTATTAAGGCCATTTTCCGGAACTCAACATCACACATGGCAATTTTGCGTGGTCCTAACGCTCAATACTTGTTGGGAACTTCTAATACGTCTTTGAAATTCTTCGCAGATGCATGCTGGTTCCCTCACGATGTTTTGCGAACCCACACATGCGTCAAGGTAATAACTAACGTAACTAAGTTCATAAAATTAAGTTCTGTTTGTTTTTAAAATACCACTGGATGCTTAGCCAAGTTGCTAATCGCTAACGCTTATCGCGTATCGTAGTTTTCCTTCTCTGTCACTCTTTTATATTAGTGCAAAAAAAGACAGTTAGCTGCCTTTCGTTTACGATTGACGATTAAGCGTTAGCGATTGGCAACTTGTCTAAGCACCCTGGTGTGCTTACCGGTATTTTTTAACCGGTTCCGAGCCTTGACTAGTAGTAGGTTTACGACCGCTACTTCTTCTTCTACCTATACTTCGTTTTATTTAAGATTAGAATTATCTGTCAAACGGGTGAACAAAGAAGCAGTGGTCGTAAACCTTCCTTCTTCGATTTCGGCCGATAACACTGAATTTCTCGGAACTTATGTACATATGTACATATCATTTGATATTTACCGATAGCTGAAAGCATAGTTTTCACATTTATTATTAATTTGTTGGCAAAACTGTATTAAAAAAAATTATAAGTGTTTTATAAGCAAGATGGGGCAATTTAGAAAAAAGCTAAATATTGAAGGTTTTCGTTTAGTGTTTGGCGGTTTTTAACTAAGTATTTTTTTATAAATTTGTAACTCATATCGTACCGATTTTACATTTACTGAATTTAATGAAGTTTACTGTCTAAAATTTAACAATATTTCGTCGTTGAGATTGCCAATTCCGTTATGTGTAAATTTCAAATTTGACAAAAGAAGACTGTAAACATATGTCATTTGGATTGATTTTTCAGTTCCTGAAATCGTGCACATAACGGAATTGGCAATCTCAACGACGATTTGCATATTTAATCTAGCCTACATTATGCACTCCCAGTACTTTTAAAAGTCATGCATTTAAGGATTAAAACTATCAGTATAAAAGCGGACACGGTGTCATAAAGTCTGCCATATGATTACCCATCGGCAACGTCGTTTAGTATTTGTCGCCATTATGGGCGGCTTTAATCTGGGATGGTCTAACGTAGTTTGAATTTGGTAACAAATTAGAAAATAAAACTCTGATGACGTACTCTACATAGTTTTATTCACTGTCAGTGGAACAGTCCGAGGACTTGGAACCACCAACTTTTGTAATAAAATTTTCCACAGTGTTATCTATTATATTATCTAACTTCATTTAAAAATGTATTATCTTTTATAATGTTGTATACCGTAGCCAACGATATGCCAGCAGTCTCAGCAGTCTTTTTCACACGGTCCGATTTAGTGGGATATTCCTTTCTATGGCACATTGCTAACACTAATTTGTAAATATTCACCACCAATACCACCATCCGCTTTTCTCTGGCAGTCAGAGGATTTTGCTTTTGCCGTTTCTTCTTTAGAGATGAAAAAACGTTAGCCGGAACCAGCTGCGACTTCATCAATTTTAAATGTGCACCAACAAACAAAATATCTGAGAAATAAACTAATAATTAATAACGAAATTGAACAAAAACGATAACATCAATCTTTAAGTAAGCTAACGGCAATAGAAAACACAACCGACTCAACCGACAAATGAATAACAGATGGTGACAGTGACGTTTTAAAATTGTGTGAGAACTCTGCCTCTTTAGGTTTTTTAATGTACAACCTTTCCATGAAAAATTGCAAACGCAATTTATTAAAATTCTTATCTTTTTATCTTAGAATATAAATTAACTAATATTATGTTTCTTATCTGTTCACAACACTGAGTAATGTATGTATTAATATAGCATGATAATGAATACGTGATATTTAATAACTCGTATTCACTGTTCGATCCGCAGAATGTGCCTGTAAAAAAACCTTATATCTCGTTCTGCAAAGGTCTTTCTAATGCTAAAAAAAACGAAGTATAGCGTTATCCCGGCCTTTGCCAGGGTCCGCTTTCCTGCTATATTTCCTCCACTTTGCGCGATCCTGGGCATCTTCTACTGTAAGCCCATTCACACTCATGTCAGCCTTCACAACATCTAGCCATCGTTTACGACCGCTACTATAGTATATAAATGGTAAGGACACTGCTCCGGGGTCTCGACTTGCATTTAGTTTGAATATTCTCTTCTGGTTTTGCTTAGTCATTGAAATAACAAAAAAATTAACGCTTAAAAAGCATTGGTAGTCGAGCGTTAATGCAGCTTTTAAGAGTTTTAAGTCGTGGGTTGGAACCCCGTACCAAGGAGTTTCTCGGGACTTCAGATACTGCTTATTATTTACATTCGCGGAAATACGAGTCGCGTAATAGTTTTCAAAGAAAATACTTTGAACAGATTTTTAAAAGAATACGTGGAATCCATCCATTTGCCACCATTACCACCAGGCATATCTCATGAATCATGAATTAATTAACTGAAAAGTTCACATACGGTCACAGAATACATATTAGTTGATATGGTGCATTTGTTACCGCTATAACTAAACAACTAAACAGCCTCATATTTACACTAGTGCTAGGGCCAGGGGTAATGCAGTTCAAACAGCAATCCGGGGATTGTATAACGGTTTTTTCTCAATACAAAAGAACGGTTCTAATTTCGTTCTTTGGTAAATAAATTATTTGTTTATGGAGTAATTAAAAAAGTCACATAATAATATTGAGTACCTACTACATAAAGAGTATAAAACATTTTAAAATATTGTGCTATTTCGAGGTTTTTCTAAAAAAAACAGTTTGATACCTTCAGCTATCTGTAGACAAAATTCGTACATGTTTAAGAGTCCGCAGCAAACTCGATTCTCCCTACAAGCGTACTTATATTTTGATTTCAAAATTACACGTCGTATTGCCATGAAAATTTGTTAATAGTTCTTATATTTATTTTTTCCATTGTTATCATGTTCATCAGTACATAGTTGTATTGTTATGAAATTTTGTTAATTAGAATGTAAAATATATTTTCGCCCTCGACAATAAGTAGGTACTAACTTCTCTTGTAACAAAAGGAATTTGGTCTAGGTATATAGTTTTTTCGTTTTCTAATAAGAACGAAACTTAGAAAACCTGTTTAAAAACTACAAAATTTTAAAAGCGGGAGAAAGGTGAACAGGAGAGGAGCTAGCGCGCTTATCTCTTTATGTTTAGCGTCCTATTTCACTCTAGGCGAAACAACAGCATGCAGTGACCGTTATTGCGAATCTCACCAGTTAAGTGTTTCTTCCTACGGACCCTTAAGGATTCGTTGTTTTTCAGTTTATATACGTCATTGAGTTCGACCCTTTAACGTAAAAAGTCAACTAAGCCTCGGTGTTAGTTTTCCTCTCTGCCTACTTCAGTAAAAGGAAGCTTCATAAAGCGGGCAGTTAATAAAGAAAATGTCGGTGAAAACTACAAAGGTGAACATTTAAGGCGCAAGGCTGTATCGGGACACCGGGACCTTTTAGAAATTAATCTTGAAAAAGCCTTAAAACCGCAAATTTATAACAGACTTACGCCCTTTTAGTGTAAACAGATTATACTGACGTTACGATTGAAAACGACTTAAGCGCCGTATAATTTTGAAGCACTTACGACCGTTTGGTTCTGCGCGGCGGTAAGCCATTATGTGAAGTGTCCATACACTCTCAAGATTGATCCGAACCCGAACGGATCTTAATCCTCGTACAGGTATTGAATTTGTAAATTGAAATTAATATTAACGTGGATGTGTATTAAGCGCGTATATGTCACGGGTGATGTTAGATGAAGAGAATGAGCCAAGTGCGTTATGAAGATAGGCGACTTTCTTCCACTTGGATGCAATAATCCGTAAACGGTTTTCTGCGTAAGCTGGATGATTCAGTGCCGAGTGTTAAAGCATATCCACTGTTAATCATCGAGACGGCACCTTAATAATAATCGTATTATTTTATTTTTTACTTTAAAAACAGACTTTCAAAAAAAAGAGGAGGTTCTCAATTCGACTGAATTTATTTTTATTGTTTGTATCATCATCATCATCATCATCAGCCTATGATAGTCCACTGCTGGACGTAGGGTTCTTCTATTAACTATGCGTATAGACGCATTAGGAGGTAAATTGAGGTAATTGTTTGTATGTTACCCGATATCTCCAAGAATCCTGAACCGATTTTAATTTTTTTTGTGATCGACCGTGTATAACCCCGTGTATAAGTTGGGGTCTGATGATGGGATCTTGGAGAGATCGAGGAATCTCTTCAAATGTTATAGGTACATGTATGGCGCTTCTGGTGATTTTCTTTCATTTACAAGGATTTGCATTCAGAAAGTAGGATTTGATGATAGGAAACCAATTATGGAAACCACATATGATAGGATCTTGGAGAATACGTTTTTTTTATTTTAATTTGGTTTTGGTTAAAATTATTTTAAATATCTTTATTTACAAATCTGTACAATTTATACATATACATAAATTAAATCTAACCTATATCTAAGATTGGCTCTTGTGGCATTGTACAGAGGTTGCTGGCGGCGTTTACCCCTTCCATCCTTTATTTAATAAAATATCAGGGCATTTTATATATTTATCACAAACATTTCGTCTATTGGATATGGATGTTATGTTCTATATCCTCTTCTTCTTCCTCCTCCTCGCATCGCTATCCTCATTACTAAGGGTCATCATTACTCCCTTATATCACCTTCTCATTGCCAATTTTCTTCAAGTTGCCCCGATCTTTAGCTCTCTGTAAGGTATCGTGGAATATCATGTTTAGAGTTGACCGAAGTTAGACCGAATCTGCTCCTACCATCTTATGGGGTTGCGTCCTATTTAAGTTTTTATCTACTGTATCACATCATCACAAATCTCAGTCCACTGCTGGTCGTAGGCCTCTTCTATGCGTACGGACATGGACGCATTAGGAGATAATACCCATAATATAATCGCAGTATTGTGTCCATTACGATGACGCTGCTGCCCATCTGACATTTAAATCCCTTAGTCGACTCTTACGACACCCAGTCAGTGGGTGGTGACAAATGTAATCTTACTGCCGTCTGCGGTACTAACTGTATACAGGGTGTAAGTCTAATACGGGCGAAGCTCTTAACGGGTGTTAGTTTACGACATAATAAGTACATTCAAATAACTTTTACTTAAAATTAGAGCAACGAAATTTTCCATACAAAATAATTCGGCGCGCAATGTAGAGCAACATATGCGAGTTAAAGACTCGATGACAGCTAATTTCAAAAGCAGATGACATAACTGCCATAACAACAATAACAAATGTTCGTACCTACATTGCTGCTCCGATAATCTTAAAAAAAATCTGTTGGGTCATAATAGAGAGTAACTTTAAAAAAACCTTGTAATCCATGATTACACTAATGAGTCCCATGCCTGGTTTAATTGATCGCCCGTATTAGACTTACACACGGTATTGTCCCTTATTACCCTTAACACGAAGCTTATTTAGGTTTTCAGTGGGACAGTGCTGATTTATATAAGAATGTCCCATGATATTATTTTTTATATTTCTTGGCTGTCATGCTACTGTGCGTATTCATCGGTTCGATTGTGTAAACCCTAATTGAACCCGCGTAACGGCGTGATATTTAACATTTCGATGTCAGATTATAGTGGATTAATAATAAATGTGTTATAATGTATGTACGTACAATTAATTGCTTAGCTAAAAGGATCACGTGGTTTTGTATTCAAACCACATTTACATAATAATTAATTCGCGATTTTATTAAATGTTTGGTAAACATAATCCTAAACCTACATGATTAAATATGTTACTAATGAATACTAACAAGAGTGTAGTCGAAATCATAAAGTTCACAATGGAAGACCCATTTCTCAGAAACTTTTAACTTATAATACAAGTGGAAGTCATCATCATCATCACCAGCCAATGATTGTCCACTGCTGTGCGTAGGCATCTCCTTTTAATTATGCGTATAAGTGGAAGTACTTCTTCTTATTTTCAATACGAAAAAGATAAGGAATTCCGCTTGTATTACAAGTTACCACTTTTCAGAAATGGGCTTCAGAGGAGCTACCACGGTCTACAAATGCGATTCAGTTTAGGACCTTATGATGGTCCCGTAGGTCCGTCAGGTTCTAACACGTATCATCATCATCATCAGCCTATGTTAGTCTACTGCTGAACGTAGGCCTCTCCTATTAACTATGCGTATAGACGCATTAGGAGGTAAATGCCCATAATCGCCACGCTGGGCAAGCGGATTAACCTAACTAGTATGCAAGTGCGAAACTAGCGATACGAAGTAGCACGATAAACTGCAAACACGTGACCATCATAAGCCACCTGAATCACGATGTGTCAGTTCCATAGAGTAACTGTTAAAAACTGACATGCAGAACCTAAACTGAGTACCAAAGGGATAATGTTTTTTTTTACCGTCCCTAGTACCCTGTTATCACTCCAGGATGCTTAGCCAAGTTACCAATCGCGAACGCTTAGTAGCGTATCGTAGTTTTCCCTCTCTGTCATTCTTTCATATTAGTGCGACAAAAAGCGTTAGCTGCCTTTCGTTTACGATTGACGATTAAGCGTTAGCGATTAGCAACTTGTCTAAGCACTCTGCTCCACGACCCAAATGTCAACCTGGATATTTGCAGGTAATTTTCAATCAACTTAAAAAAAAGGAGGAGTCTCTCAATTCAATTGTTTTTTTACGAGTAATGTTTGTTACCTCAGAACTTCAGACTGTGTTAACCGATTTAGATGTTTTTTATTATTATTTGAAAGCTGATGATTACCGATTGGTGTCATCATAATTCGGATCTGACAATGGCATCCACAAGAAAACCGTATGATCATAAATTTGCACCTTCACCAGACGTCGCTGGCGTCACGTGCTGTGGGACATTTGTCCCCTAGTCAGGATTGGCTTTAGTCAATATCACTCCAACTGATTTAGATAATTATTTTTTAAACCGACTACAAAACGAACCGAGATGGTCCCGTTGGCGCCAAGTCAGGGTGTGAGGATAGGATCTTGGAGAAATTGGTAGAAGTCGGTTTTCTTAAATGTTTAGTTTGGTCATTTGGTAATTATCAGTGACAATATTAAATACTAATGATTGAAAGAATGAATACGGATACAACACGAAACTCGTGATAGTAAAACATAAATGTTGAACATTTTACTCGGCAGCATAATATTAGTACTTCAGTAGCATAATATTTGGAAGGAAGCAGCGGCCGGGCGGCGGTTTTCATTAGAGGCGCCATTTGCATGCTTCATTGCCCACACCAATCTATCCCCAATAGCGGAATGTATTTCTTAAGACATGCCCGAAATTGTGTAGACGCTGTAAAACCACTGATCGCTGAATGTATACAAATATGGATATTTTTCTCTAAAGTGAATATTTTTGGAGAAATCGCTCGAAAATAAAATAAAAATTGTGTCCTCCACCATTTTTGTCTGAGAAATACAAATAAAAATACAATCTGAGAAATAGAAATAAAAACCGTTTAAAAATACAATCAATGTAATCATAAAGTTTGTGATTTTGTACATAAAAATGTGATCAATAAATTCCTTAAAACGTTTTTACGTCAGATGTATTTCAATCGAAAAAACAATTAAAACTAAGTATTACCTATGTGAAACATTTTAATTTTCTGCGAAATTCTATGAAATTTCTGACTGTGAAACACGGGATTAACCAAGTAAAGTGATATTTATAATCAAAATCTAGAAGACAGAAAGAATAATCTGTTCTCGTGAAATGTACCTAGTATAAATTTCCAAGTCCTATTTTATTATAATCTTGATCATTCATCTTAAACACTATTAAATTACTCAATTTCGTATACTTTAGACAGCTATTTACCGGACTTCAGCAAAGGCAAAGGTTTTCATTAAAACAGCCATTGGTATGCTTCATTGGCTTTACCCACGCCGATCTATCCTCGACTTTATAATAGCGGAATGTATTTCTAAAGACCCCTTTTAAGTTTCGGCGAGCTTTGCAATTGAAATAGTTGCGTATTTTGGCGGAAGTCTTTGGCTTGGGGCGGTCCCGAGTGCGGCGAATGAGCAGAGGTTTTTATTTTTAATAAGCAGTTGCTCTATTTCGTTAATGGGCGTGTAATGTAATATGATTAAAAGCATCAAAAAGAGCTTAGCACTATAAATAAAACAGGATAAAAACTAAAGTAACGTGTCAAACTAAAAATAAATGTGTATGTAGGTATGTGTGTGGCAATATTTGTGTATTTATTTATCACAAATATTTGTTCCTTGGTCATGGCTGTCTATGTATTTAGGTATCTATATGTATCTATCTATTATACATATGTATATGTCGTACCTTGGTATGGGTACCAAGGTGATGTGGGCATCACAAGCCTTAATGGAGCTTACCGTAGAACTAGGTCGATTTGTGTAAGGTGTCCCATTTATGATTATCATTTATTTATTATTAACTTCCGCGGCATCAGCAGCAGCCCTAGCCAAGATGCCATTCTACAATAATATACGATAAGGGATAGGTACTTAATAAATGTATGAGAATGACAGATTCGTACGAAAAGTCACGTGATCATTTCCATACATTATTATTATGGTCACGTGACTTATCGCTTATCGTATACGATTACATAATGGCATCTTGGCTAATGCTGTTGGTAGCCATGGTGGTCAGGCGTTTATCGTTTACGTACTACGCGTAACTGTCAGACTTGCATAATTGTCATAACGTGACGGCAAGGACGATAAACAATTAAACACGGGATCATCATAAACCTACAGATAACGACTCTGGCAACATTTTCTCGGTGTATCGCGATGCTGATACGTGGAGCAAGGATTCTGCCAATACGTCGGTCGTAAGTCGAATTAACGAGCCCCTTGTCTAACCCCCTTATTCATAAACGTATCCTAACTCAACAAGCAACTTTCACTATGGAGACAACCAAGAAATCTCAAAAAAAATCTAGTAGTTGAAAATAAATTGAGCGTAATTAAGAGCTTTTTCGCGGTTTTACGTCCCTAGTAGGTACCTACCTCGTTCACTCTTGCTCCACGACCTATGAACAAATTAAACATGGAAGCCGCACGCCATACTAAATTGCCTCTCAAAAACGGTCCTGAATTTTAGTTGACAAGTGTCATCCCCTCTTCAATGCATGACGGTAATGAATGTCAATCAATATCAAACTATAAAAACTTAAACTGCCATTTAAAAATAGTTGAGATTGGTCCAATCTATAAACATAAATTTGTCAAAGACGTTGCGCCGAAATATGCGCGGTGTTAAGAAAAGCGCTGTGTCCTGCCCATCTTGACACAATTGAACAATTAATTTTGGGGGCATTTTTGAGCTAGCGTTAGACGTCCATGTTATACCTACAAGTCGCTGTCCATGACCCAGATGTCACATTGTACATTTAATTAAATTATTCTATTTTTTGCTACTTAATTATGAATTTCTAGTTATAATTACATGGTAACCTAATGATAAATCCTTGTTCTACATATACATATTTTATTACGTATTGTTATTTGTAAAGTTATTCAATAATTAGATACTTCGCATAAAAGCGCCTAAAATCAGCTGTCGATATTATGTTTAAGGTTCTCGAAGACGAAGTACCTATTCCAAATAAAAGGTCTCATTCGTGTCTTATTAATAAAGGAATCCAACTTTAATATTTCACGAGACTAAATAAAAAAGTAAGATAGCGTGGCAGTTAGTCAAAGAAGTAATTGACGCAGATACTTCAACTGATTTTAACAACTACCGCGCAAGGGGCGACGCTGACGGCCGTAAACAAAAGGCACTCGTGGCGGTTTACAATTTACCTACTTAGTATACATTTATTTAGTATACTCTCCCTTCACAGGGTTCCGCGGCAAAAATGGTAGAGTAACTTTCATCAACATTTTCAGCCGTTTATCGCCTACTGCTGAGCATAGACCTCTCTTCCTGTACGTCACTGGTCCAGCGGCCCTACTGCGAAAAACGAAATTCGTAAATTTCGAGGATTTGTCTCTCTCACTCTAATGACGCCTTTGTTTGAGTGACAGAGAAAAAGCCTCGAAATTTACGAATTTAGATTTTCGCGGTAGTAGGGCTGGTCCTGAAGCCAACCTCCTTCAAAAGTGAGTCACATTTGGAGGAATGTAAATAGTAGATTAGTTCCCAAGGGTAACTCACAGGAGAAAGAATCTGTAGCAAGCTTTATTTACGATACGAACGTAGTTAAGTTCCTATTTTAAAATTGCAAGTTGTACATAATACCTCGCCTTACGCGACCCCGTTTAACGCGGATTCGCCTATATAATTACGTTATTTACTTTTTTAAGTAAAACAGGTGTACTACAGATAAGCAATAAATGATTTAAGTAGTTTTAAGATAAAATATTGATCAGAGTCTACCCTACATAATGTTGATAGGCTTCAGAGTCACGAAAAGTAGTTTTTGATCACGACCCAACCCAAATCATCCCTGTGCGATGGCCAAGTCATTCTTTATATTAAAAAAATACAGATATCTTATATTAATACAGTTACTATAAGATGTTGTTAATTAAGTAATTGTTATAAGGTAACAATTTATGACAAAGCTGCTAGACAAATGTTCCCATGGATAGGTAGTGGTGGATCATCAAACTTAATTCGCTTGGTAATCTCAAGCTAATTTGGCTTACTCTTTATTGATACCTATAATAAAATGAGTATTTCTACATGCAGTTTCAAGTTAGGCAAGTTAGTAGAAATCGAGTTTTATGGATACCCCCTTGTAGTAACTACAGAATTATTGACTTGGTTAAACAATTGATCTCATAACTTTTTTGTGGTGTAACAACTGCTATGCTGCGAGACTTGCACCTTTTTACATGTAATGTTTTTGATGGGATCTCATCTCTTTTTGTAGGTATTCTTCTTTTTTTCTTTTCGGGTACTATTTCTTGTACGTCAGCTACCATTTTTCTCATAGCCCACTCCCTGTCTTTATTTTACTTATTTATTCATGCACATGCAGTTCTATAATTTAATATGGCACATAATTATTTACAATGTCAAGATAAAATAGAATATATCTAAAATGTTACCTACTTATACCTAAATAATGTATCTATGTCAAAAACTCATCAATATAACAATAAATTCTAATAATGTAAGTCTCTAAAATTATAATTAATTAAAATATTAAATAACTCATAAATCACAATTTGTCAAAAACTCATCAATAGAATAATAACAATTTTCAACTAAGTGGCTGTACAATTTCTTTTTAAATAACTTCAGTGGCATTTCCTTAAAACTATCGGTTAAACAATTGAATATTTGTATTGCCATTCCGTACACATTATTTCTAAAAAGCGCTAGATTTGCAAGCTGGTACACAGGTGCTCCTGCCCAAAGGTGAAAGCAATACTCCATATGGGGTCTGACTTGCGACTTATATAACAGAAGTCTTTGCCCCGGAGTAAAGTATCCCCTCGCTTTATTGAGCACACCGAGTTTTTTGGATGCCAGCGTAGCTTTTCCCTCTAGGTGACATCGGATTTGGACGTCGTTGGAAATGTCGACTCCGAGGATCCCATTACTCCCTGACATGGTAAGAGCTGTGTCTTGGAACTTTGGAGCCACAGTAAATGGGGTTTTTTTAGCGGTAAACGCGCAAACTTGTGTCTTTGTGGGGTTGAACCTGACTAGGTTATCCCGACCCCATAACGAGACTCTAGATAAAGTGTTCTCGATGTCAGACACAAGTTTTCCGCGACTTTCCAGTACCGCAGAGCGAGGGATATTAGCACGGCCTGTGTAAAAAGTATCCCCAGTCCCAGTACTGTCATCCGCATAGCAATGGAGGTCGCCGATAGACAACATGTCATTGATATGCAGAAGGAACAGCGTTGGGGATAGCACAGAGCCTTGGACGCCAGCGTTTATGTCCATGCTATCAGAGCAGCTACCATCTACTATGGCACGAATGCGTCTGCCGGACAAAAAGCTAGCTATCCATCTGCATAATCCCTCGGGTAGTCCATAAGAAGGCAACTTCGACAAAAGGCCCCTATGCCAGACCCGATCGAACGCCTTCGCTATATCTAGGCTGACTGTCAAAGCCTCGCCTTGACTCTTCATGGCTGAGGCCCAGCGGTGAGTGAGGTACACTAGAAGATCACCGGTAGAGCGACCGTGGCAAAAGCCATACTGGCGGTCGCTTATAAGATCGTGTTCTTCTAGGTAACCAAGGAGCTTAGCGTTAACTATACGCATGACCTTAGAGAGAAGGGAGGTGATAGCGATAGGCCTATAATTCGATGGATCCGATCTGTCACCCTTTTTTGGAAGAGGGTGCACAAGGGCCGTCTTCCACGAAGATGGAACTTCCCGTTTGATACTGGAAAGAGCGAAGAGACGCGTTAACACAGGACACAACTCAGGAGCACAATGTTTAAGCACCACTGCAGGTATGCCGTCTGGCCCGCTCGACTTGTGAACGTTTAACGACAGCAACTCCCGCCGAACATCTTTCTGTGAGATGCGAATTTCTGGCATGGAGTGTGCGCACCGCGGGATGGTAGGCGGTATAATGCTGCCGTCATCGCTCACGGTCGAGTTCGAGGCAAAAAGAGCACCTAGAAGATCGGCTTTCTCTTTTGCACTATGGACCAGATTACCGTCAGCATTTCGCAGTGGTGGTGGACCTACGTTGAAATTACCTACACAACAATATCCAAATCTCTAGCAAATCAAATCCCTAAACAAATTCGTAATCCTTACAGACGTTGAAAAAGACAAATAATCGCTTCAGTACGCACACGAGAATCGCAAATTAATTCTGAAACACCCAAATAGCCATCCATTACCTACGGCGCACGGGCAACTGACTGTGACTGTCACACCCACGTTGGCGGTGCGCGTCTGCGCGGCACTACCCGCGTCTCACCCGCGCCATTTTAAAATACGACTGTATTATTAAAACGCCCAGTATTACATACCTACATTTATTACAAACCACAATTATTCATTTTTTTAGTTTTTGATATTCTTGTTTATATAGGTATCTGATTTATTTTGTACTGGCATCATTCAAAAGTTACTTTTTGTTTAACAAGCACTGCGTACTCCCGACCCCGCGTTTGATTTAAAGTAATTTGAACTTTGTTGTACTACGAATACATTTCCAATTCATTTGGCTAGGTTGTCCGTAGTCATATTTGATAATACATAAGTGAATTTTGTGATGTTAGGTATAGGTAGGTACTTAATTATTAATTGTTGACTTCCGCATAAAAGCGTTAATGTAAAGGACCATGCGTCAAAATTGCCCCAAGACCAACAAACATGAGAGTTAGATCATTAAATAGGTCTTTAACTTTACTTCATTTCATTATAGGGCACGAAATCGAATTCCATTGCAGAACTGAGATATTCATATATTTGTCAGCCTGAATACGAGCTAATTCAGTAGAAAACCTCTGTAGATTTAGCCACTAGTTTATTTTGGTAGCTGCAGCTACCAGTGATCACCCTTATTTTGTATGTAAAAAAAGGCTAATGTCAAAAGAAAAAAGAAACTAAGCGAGTGAGGTGGTTAACATACAATCACGTGTGCACAATCTTTTTTTTTTACACACTTCGATATCCTAATGATTAACGACCAGTATCTCTGATCTATGAGATATTCATATTTTTGTCAGTGTGAATACAATCTTCACACTGACAAATATGAATATCTCAGTTCTGCAACGGAATTCATCTTGGTGCCCATAGAATGAAATGAAGTAGATTTAAAGACCTATTCAACAATGTAACTTTTAGCTGTGTTGACTTTGGGGCAAAGTTCCATACAAAGTTGGGCATGGTCCTTTTACAGTGGAAATCCGAATAAGATGTTATTTTATAAAATATTTTAAAAATAAAAATAAAACCGCCTTCAAAAATTCACCCGAACTAAAAAGTTCAAAATAATTTTGGTTCCTACTTCTTAGGATTTCCTACCCAAACCTTTAAACCTTTTACCCTATTCATTGAAATAAAACATTATGGCTAGGTACCCTACAGATTTCTTAGAAGTCGGTGCCAAGCCGAATACGTTCATAGGTATACAGGGTGGAAAGGGACGACGTTACTTCCCGCTACCGACCGAGTCTACCAACCATTACAATGAACTTTCAGTATGGGACCAACATCGAAAGCGTACATGGAAAATTGACTTTTCCATACTATTGAACTTTAACTAATAACTCACTTTGTATGAGGGGTTAATTTTTTTTTTATATTTCGATGTTGGTCCCATACTGAAAGTTCATCATAATGGTTGGTAGACTCGGTCGGTAGCGGGAAGGAACGTCGTCCCTTTCCACCCTGTATATTAGATAGAGCTTTGTAACTTACTGTCACTCCGATTACGCTTTTATCAACAGAATGGACTGCCTCAGTCATTTTCATGAAAGCATAACCGGAGTGACAGTAAGTTACAAAGCTCTATCAAATACATATAAGTACTCGCAAAGTGAACATATTTGGCTTGGCACCGACTTCTAAGAAATCTGTAGGGTACCTAGCCATAATGTTTTATTTCAATGAATAGGGTAAAAGGTTTAAAGGTTTGGGTAGGAAATCCTAAGAAGTAGGAACCAAAATTATTTTTAACTTTTTAGTTCGGGTGAATTTTTGAAGGCGGTTTTATTTTTATTTTTAAAATATTTTATTTTTTGCTTTTTAGTAGTGTAAATATAAAATCGTTATTCAGTATGCTCTAAATACTTATAATTAGAATGTACTGCACTGTAGTAGGCCATAAAACCTGAACTGGCGAACTTATATGAATACAAAAAAGATTTCGTCGAATTACATCATCAGCTCACCAACATAAAAGGATGACCACCTAAAGGCAAATACTCAAATAGCTTCCAAAATACACGAAATATGTTATACTTAAAGAATTATCCCCCAACTCCTAATTGCTAAAGAGTTGTACCTTCCATCATCAGATCACCAACTTAAGATGTTCATGACTAGATGCAAATACTTGATTAGTCTTCGAAAATAAATGAAAAATGTCATGTGTGCCTACAACATTTGAAGAGTTCCCTCGATTTCTCCAGGATCCCATCATCAGATCTGGATTCGGTGACAATGGGACCAACTAGAAGGTATACCCTTTCAAACAAAAAAAGAAAATTTCAAATCGGTCCACGCGTCTTCGAGTACTCGGGGAACATACATAAAAAAAAAAAAAAAGATTTCGACGAATTGTAAACCTCCTCCTTTTTGAAGTCGGTTAAAAATAATGAAAAGGCTTGGGTTTGGTACTTAATTACAATACCCTGATGTACGCGAAAATCGTTTAAAGGTGGATTAGACCAAACGAGTATTCGCTGATTCTATCCCCCACTCTACGAAAACAACGAATTTCGATGAATCGCGTTTTGTGTAACGAACAAATTTCGTAGACTGGGGTATAGAATGAGCGAATGCTCGTTTGGTCAAAATGCACCTTTACGAGATTATCCCTGGAACGCATTTCTCGCGTAAAGCGGGGTATTACTGTACTTATGTAATATGGTAAATATAATGAGACATAAGACATGTAGGGCAAATGAGTTTCTATGTTTTGAGTTATTATGAGAAAGAAAATAATGTTGTATGCCATCGCCGTAACGACGAACTTTGATCATGTAGATCATGTCGCTTCGTCGGATTTCTTGAACTTGAAGTACATGCCCAGCTATCACAAAATGTTTGCTTTTCTTTTGCGTCTCCTATTCAAAAATGATTTCTCGGGTGTTGGTGCGCAACCCCGTTTAAGTGACAAGAAGGCTCATATCATATACCCAAAACAATAATGTTTAGGTATGTTATTCACAATATTAATATCGTCCAGAGTTGTCTAATTTAGTTTTTTTCTAAAGATTTAATTTCAATTATTACGTTGTTTACTTATATAGACAAAATTGAATCCTAATTGAATTGTCTGCTTAGACAAGTTGCCAATCGCTAACACTCAATCATAAATTGTAAACGAAAGGGGGTAAATCCACAAGACTGTAACGAGAGTTATCAATTCTTTCGTATGTTTTAAAATTAATTAATCAAAATTGAGTGTCCGTAGGTCTAGCCTAGCCCTGTAGGTAGATATGTGAACCCTTAAATGTAATTAATTAATATGAGAACATACAAAAGAATTGGTAACTCTCATTACAGTCTTGTGGATTTACCCAAGGCAGCTAACAGTCTCTGTCATGCGACAGAGAGGGAAAACTACGATAATACGCTACTAAGCGTTCGCGATTGGCAACTTGGCTAAGCACCCTGACATTAAAGGTCAAATTGTACGACAGATGCTGTAACTTCACTTTCAATGTTACTACGACAAGCTCCTATTTTGTGGGCCAAGATTCAATTTTGGGCGATATATATTGTTGCCACGGCATTATGGCGCTGTCGTTGCGCACCTCCCAATGTCTAATCTACGGAACCTCACTATACGTGGCCGACACGCACACAGCCACTTTTTCCCTTTTGAATTTTGTTTTAAACATTATTTCCCCTTTTGAAGAGCCGTTATCTCGGCCGCCTTCTGCTTTCCATTTCGCGTTTCTATTCAGTTGTTTTTTTCGAGTGTAGCGGGTGCGTTGGATAGCAACGGAATTACTTGTGTGGACGGGCGATAACAGGGGCTATTATTTTGCAATATAAATCCGCACAGTCTTACTTTTGTTTGAGAAATTCTAATTTCTTTTAATTATACTAATCTAGAGGATTTCTAATCCCGTGACAACTAGAGTCTTTCGCAGTTGATTTTTTCTATTGTAAGCCCATCTGTTGCGTATAGGATTATGCAAATCTTAATTCGCGTAAAATAATTACCTACAGAAAATTAAACAAAACAATATTAAAACGTAAAATAAGTTAGTCTACGGTATATTTAATCGATATCCTAGGCTATTTTCCATTTGGAACTATACTCATAAGGCTGACTGCGTTTACGTACCGCTCTGAATGGCAATGATAATTCATTGGACGAGGAACTGGCCAGCTCTATGGTTACCAGTGAAGTGGACTAGCATTTAGGATATTTTTTTATAGAACATGGGGCCCCATGAACTATAGGTCTCCTCTGCAAACGCCGCAAATATCTACGTAGCGTAGCACTCGCTGAGAGATACGTATGTATTTGCGGCGCACATAAGGGTATCTACGCCTTAAAGCTGGCCATTAGTCGACTATAACAAAATGTGGAATTCCTATAAACTGGTAGCTAGACTTATTAGTCGAGGAACCCATATATTACAGAATCATATTTATTTTTCGTTGGAAGTTGACGATATTTGTCAATCGGGTATCAATTTAGCGTTTTGGTAAACGTACGTGTTGTGTGGCACAAGGGTGAAATAAAATTACCAATTTTTAAACATTGTTTAAATGAATATAACTATTGTTTTTTAAAAATGTCTGCTCATAACAATAATTTACCATGTATTGTTATTATGATTAGTTTATTGTTTCTTAATTATTAAGTCTAATTTACCGGACGTTCTACATTTAAATAACTACATAAAAGCGCATCGAATTTACGAGTTTTACTTAAACTGAAAATGGAAAAAGTTATATTGCGGGACCTGACCCGTGTGTATTTTTTACTGATTTGATAACGTATTTAGTCTTCTTGCATATTACTATAAAATGGGCTGCTACTAACTGCGAACTTCGTATTTGTGCTTATTTTATACAATAAGCAATCTTACCAAACAAAGTTGGTTTTGCGGTTCTAAAATAAATTTAATGATTTATCATCACAGGTTCGTCTGGTGTTAGAGTCTCATGCATGCATGGGTCAAGAATGTAAGGCGACAGAATTTTTAAAGAAGCTAGATGAAGTTTCGAGTATTCTTACTGATTCTGCTACATTCCCATAAGATCAATCAAATGATGAACTTCTTCGTATATTTTCCCGCTTATAGTCGGAATTTAAGACTAGGTCGGACTAGGACTTATAGTCGATATGCCAAAACAGGGATACCAGCAGACGTTTTTTTTCTAATCCCGAGATCTCTTCAAGTTTTGAATATCAAAAGGAAATCGACCACGATTTGACAAAGAGATTTGCTATTGAGCTGGAAGTCATCTCAAGTGGACAAAGAGTAGACCTAAGTAGTTTGAGTCATATTGCGACGATATGGCATTCTATGTAGAGTATATCCTTGGAAGCCACTGACCCCAACTGTTCACAAAATTCAGATGCATAGATCTATTGTTATGAAGCATGCCCTTCTCCCCATAGGAAACTTATCGGAAGAAGCCGCAGAAGCCAGGAACAAGCACTTCGGAGAATTCAGGAACAGCTTTTCAAGAAAATTTTCGAGGGAGCAGTGTTACTGAGACGTTTTCAATCAGCTGTTACTTACTTCCGATCCACTTCTCAATAGCATCAGGCCTAGGCCACCGAAAATATTAAAACCTTTTAGCTCTGCTGTCAGAAATATGATGCTTGCCCCAGATATAGACACTAATGCTATATCGGATGATGATGATCTGACATTAGATTTTGAGTAACGATCGGACGCATCATCTAAGTAAGAAAAACCATACATTTTGTTAATAGTTAATGTGTAAATACCTATGCAAAATTAATTTGACTACCCCAATCAGGCCGCCAAGGTTTAAAAGCGGTCCAAAATAAATTCGTTTAATACAAAAGTTATATTTAAGTATAAAATGCGAAAAAACGTAAAGAAATAATTATGGCCAGCTTTTTGAGTCAAATACCCCTGTGTGCGGCGTAGAAACCTGTTTATCACATTATTTATATAATTATATAGGTAGCGATATTATTCATATGAATCATATGACATTCAAAGTCACACACATGCTTTATTTAATATGCATTTTGGGAACACAATTTTGGTTTTAAGAGTATTACCAACTTAAAACCTTAAGTTCACATATGTTATTTGTTTTGTTAAAATTATAATATATTTTTTTTTATACCTATATTTATTTTCAAAAGTACAATGTATGTACATAGAATCTAACTAATCTACTTAACCTAACCTGTAAGTATCTAAGATTGGCCCTTGTGGCATTGTACCGAGGATGCTGGCGGCATTTCCTCGCTGTATCGCAATACTGATGCATTGTGCGAGGAAGTCGCCAGCTCTTTGACCTTTAC